>JAUMHM010080074.1:0-13698 GCA_032362435.1 Melikaiella ostensackeni
TTATTTCTTTCTAAAAGTGTTTCTTTAGATTTACCTAGTTACGACTTCCACTTCTAGAAGATTTACAATATTCTAAGCCCAACAGAGAATGTTTCAGAAGACGTGGAATTTTCAACAAAATACGTGCATTTTCAACAAAAGAGAATAAAGTTTTAATCAAAACAGATATGTCTTCAAAAAAAAAACATAAATTTTCAAATAGAAAAAAGGAATATCCAACCAAATAATTGAATCTTCAACTAAACGATGTAAATTTTAAGCCAAAAATGGAATGGTTAAATTTTCATTTGAAAAATTGAATGTTTAATAAAAAAAAAGTGAACAAAATAGTTAATTTTTCAACGAAAGAGATAAATTTTCAGCTAAAATGATGAATCTTCAACCAAAAAAAAACATTGTCAACAATGTACTTAAACTACCAAGCGAAGAAAGTGAATTTTAAATGAAAAAGGTAATAGTTGAAATTTCAACCAAAAAAGATTTTCATTTTAAATTAAATGCAGTTGAACTCAACCAAAAAAAAACGAATTTAAAAAAAAAATAGGTACATTTCAAACCAAAGAGACGAATTTTCAACCATGAAGATAATTTTTTACCAAAAAAGACGAATTATTAACAAAATACGTGATTTTTCTCTCAATTGAAAAAAATAATTTTGTATGAAAAAAGATGAATTCTCAACAAAAAATGTAATAATTGATATTCGGACCAAAAAATGTTTTTATTTCAAATCAAAAACAATTACATTCAACCAAAAAACAATAATTCAACAAAATAATTAAATTTCCAGGCGAGACGGAAAAAAATCAACCAAATTGTTGAAGTTTCAAGCGAAAAAGGCGAGTTTTCAACAAAAAAGTTTATTTTTTACCGAATAATAAAATTTTCATCCAAAAAGATAAATTCTCAATGAAAAATGAATTAGACGAACTTTGAACCAAAAAAGACGAATTTTCAACAAGATTGTTTGACTTAAAGCCAAAGGGATGAATTCCTAACAAAATACATGAATTCCCAGCTACAGAAGATCGATTTTCAACAAGATAGTGCAATCTGAAACCAAAGAGTTGAATGTTCTACCAGAAAGATTAATTTTTTACCAACAAAATATGGATTTTAAACAAAATATATGAATTTTTAACTAAAACGGATCGATTTCCAACCAAAAATGTCCTAGTTAAATTTTCAATTGAAAAAAATTAATATTCAACGAAGAAAGATGAATCCCGAAATAAAAGTGTTATAGTGCATATATTTCAACAAAAAAAAAGTTCGTTTTAAATCAAAAACAGTTTAACTCAACCAAAAAACTAATTTTTAGCAACAGTTGAATTTTTAACCGAGTGAAATGATTTTCTTATAAAATCGTTCAATTTCGAACAAAATGATTAAATTTTCACCCAAATAATACAATTTTTAACCAAAGAAGATGAATTTTCAACTAAAATAATAAACAAAATAACTGGAATAGTTGAATTTCCGATTGAAAAAATTAATTATCAACCGAAGAGAAATGAATATTAAGCTCTGAAATTATTTTTTCATTTCTTTCTAAGTGTTTTTATGGATTTTTGAAAATAATAATAATGATTTGAAAAATTGAATTCCAGAGTGGGAGAAAAATTTCGATTTTCCCACATTGGGCTACAAATCTCCATGGCTATCTGCCGGCACAATTTGAATAGTAAAAATGAAAAAATAGTGGGAAAAGCTATAAGATTGATTAATTGTAAAAAATACTTTTAAACTGCATTTCGAAAATAACTAAAAAAATAACGATTTTCATAGTTACTCTTACTGAAAAAAATGTAACAAGTTACCAATTCGTTACCCACTTACAAATGTAATTTCGCTACCACTATCGTTACCAAAAAAAAGTAACTTGTAACGGTTACTAGTTGGAAAAACTAGTTATTTTCCATCACTGCTAATATTAATAATAATGAGGAAGCAAAGTTCTCTTCAAATGAGCACTATAAAATTATAAATAAAAACACAGTGGCAACACCCGAGATCGAAATCACAGCTAGTTCGATCCAACTTGTTATTTACTTTCCCCTCACGAAATTCAAACTAAGTAAGCCGAATCTCACTTTGGAAAAAATAGTGACGTTTCTTGAAGATCGAAATGAAATATATTTTTTTAGGAAAATTTTTGGTGTACTGAAAAAGGAACACCCAAAAACTTCACAAATCAAAACTAGACTTCGAGACATGTAAGCCCCTAAAAGAAATCTTAGGTATTCATAGGCAACCCTGCAGATTGGAACAAATCCTTGCTCAATGTCTCTCTTAAAATTTCTTAAAGATCGAAATAAAGTATACTTTCTTATGAAAATTGTTGGTGTACTGAGAAAGGAACTCTTATTTTCATGTTTTCGTTAATATAATTTTTAGTATAATTGATAAAAATGTCGTGGAATGTGATTTTATGATAGATATTACTGAAAATTCGGTATAGGAGTATTAAAGAATTTATTCAATTTGTGAAAACCTAGGTTGGATGCATTACAGAAGGCTGCCATGCACATATATACAATTAATATAATGTTTCATCATTTATAACTGTAGTTTTCTTATAAATTACCCCTGATGAGGAAGTCTAAATTGGTCTACAGTAGTATAAAAAAGATGGAAAAAAGAAAAAATATGAGGTTGGTTTTCGTTGACTTTTTCCTTTTTCTCCCTCTTTTTTCTTTTTTGTATGTACATTCATTGTACATTTGACTCTAATGAGCCGGAAAAGCGGGTAGTCTTGAAATCTACACTGTTAAAAGTGTTTGTGATTTTACAACACTTTGCAGTACAAATTTTGATGTCAAATTCCAAACACGGTATCGTAAAGTAAAATTTCAGTAAATTTATTGTCAAATTACAATACATGTATTATGATTTCCGAACACAACTTTCCTTGGATATAGTTTTAACGTTTTATAAATTATTATTGAAGAACTTGAATGAAAAGATCTTTTAATACCATTTGCTTAATATGCTGATTATAACAAGAATCTTCTGAAGTGGACAAATCATTGAGGAAATGAATATTTACATACTTAACCTAAAACCAATTTCTCGAGTACGAAATTTTCACCTTTAAAATGCGTTTGTTGGAATCGTTCACCCATATTTCATACTCAATTCTTCATTTATGTGTGATCCAACGCAAATACCAGCGATTTTTTTTATTTTATTTAACATGTAATGCAAACTATACGTAAAGAAAACCTTCATTTTCCTCATAATTCGGTGTGCAAAACATATATTGTGAAATTACATTATGTTTCGGTAGTAAACTTCCAATACATTTAATGTAAAATCACAACAGGAATTTTTAACAGTGTAGTTTTTATTCGCGAAATTTTTTGGCGTTCCTTTCTCAGTACACCAAAAATTTGTATAAGAAAGTAGATTTTATTTCGATCTTCAAGAAATTTTGAAAGAGAGACATTAAGCAAGGATTTGTTCCAATTAGCAGGGTTGCCTATGAATACTTAAGATTTCTTTTAATTGAGGTGTTAATGGTTAACTGAATTCACCAAAAGATATCTATATTAGTTAAATATAGTCTACCAATTTGATGAAGTTAGCAATATTTAGAAATGTGTTATTGGTTTGGATTATTACCTTTCTGTTTTTTGAAAGATGGAATAATCTGAATAGATTGGTTTCAAATCATCCCAAAAATATTGACGATTTTTCGAACTTGGACACACTTTTCAAAACAGGTGTTGACGACCCTTATTTTTTAAAAAGCAACAGTGACAGAAAATATCTTTTCAAGTGAGGTTTTCTCACCTCCTACGGTATTAAAAATTCTCTGATTACAATGTATTTCTATGAACATTCTGAAGCGCGCTCATAGTGCGTATTACAACGTGCATGCGCCCATTCAAAATGTATGAATAGATCAAGATACCTAGAGGTTGGAAATAAACGAGGTGTTTGAATGGACTTGATAGTGGAATACAGAAAGCAGTTGTACCAACATGCAACATGCTTACTTGAATTCACTGTCCTGCCGTAACATGCCTGCAGGGTACTATCATCGTGTTTGCAGCCCGCATGTCCCAGAGCTCTTAGAATATGATACAAACTCACTAGTACTTGCTGGTACTGAGATAAGTACAACTAAAAGTCCAAAGAAAATGAGTTACGATCTTCCTTCACTACATTCCTCATATTCAATTGAATCGCTAAGAGCAGAAAGGGAACTACTTCAAAATATTGATTTTGAAATATTCAATTAAAACAGTGTAGTTATAATAATAGATAACAATATATGCAAAATGGCATTTTTGTTATTCATAAACATTTAAATAATTTTGATAGTTATAATGAACAGAATTTAATCGAACTTATTCAATAAAATATTGTGTTATTGAATAGTATTGGCTTAAATATTAAACTATTTATGAGAAATATATTGTCTAACTTCATTCACACCTCCGATTTATTTTTCGTTAATAGGTATTTTATCTGTATAAGTTTCTTCTGTAGTGATAGAGACTGAAATATTTTTCTTTTTCATGATAAAGGTATGTTTCCCTGTGTCATCAATAGAAGGAACGTAATGATTTCCCCAGGATTGTTGCTATCATATCCAAATCGAAAAAGTTTAGAAATTGTAAAATCTTGCTTCTGACATTTTTAAAATCCTTTGCCAGCCGTAGCTCTGCTAATAGCATTTCTTTACACAAATTTTTCCACCAATTTTTATAATCTACTATATCTAAAACTTCAACCTCTGTAACTTCGAATTTCTCTGCAGCTCTTTTAGCGATCATAATAAAATCTTGTGGAACATACACACGGTCATGTTTTTTTACTTGTCGCTTAATAAGAGCAAAGTGTTTTAGCAAGGCAGGAATGAGTGGCCACGAAAAATAATGGCCATGGAAAATAATGAAAAATTTTTTTGAAGCGCTTTGTATCTACTAAGGCCATTAGAAAGCGAACAACTGTGTGGTTTTTATTTTGGCCAGCACAGTTGTCACTGAAAATGTGCAATTCTTATATCTCAGGGCCAACATAGGATTTGATATGATCAAGTAAAAAACTACATATTTTATTTGGTGATTTTTTCGCTATACCTTCATGATAAATGTGAAGTTATTCTGTGTTTTCACCTACATTATGAATGCCGAAAGTATCTACCCATAACTGTCTATATAGTACCTACAATAATTCTTGCACTGGAATATGTGTCAATGGAAAATTTGACGTGTAATCTAAACAGATTCCAGCACATCGTTTCGCATTTCACACAGCTTTCGAACAGATTCCATTTAAGTATAAAACTTTTTTGCTACGTGTTTGTGTACTATAAGTTCAACAGTAAGACGCTGTTTTCCTACATCACTAATATTATTACTACGTAATAATGCACCTTTTTCTTCACAAATTCAACAAGTGTCAACTTGGGGTCTACCAAAGCGAAGATTGAATTTTTTTAAAATACTGCCAATAAAACCAGTAACTTATTTCAATATTCGGATGTTTCTTTTTGAATAGTTTGTACATTACAGTAGTATTTAATCTTGCATCTGAGCACATAAACTCTTTACCGCTGTGATGTGAGATTTTCACTGGAAATTATTCTATATGCTCCTTTATTAACTCACACCGTTTCGGACTTATTGCATTGCCACTTTGAGATTTACCTCTTTTGTCACAAGATACTTCACCTCGTGATAAAAGATCGCATATTCGATGAACTTTCTCTTTTTTGTTACACCGTGCAAACTCAGAGAAGCAGAGTGACAAACTTAAATCCTTTTCCCACGATTCATCACAAAATACTTATGAGTACTTGACTTTGGTCTTTTGTTTCCTGTTTTTTTGATACGTGTCGGATCAATGAATAAAATGAGGCCTTGTAGAAAGTCATCTTGTTAATTTTTATGGTAAAGACTTTCAAAGGTGGATGATACAGTAGATTGATCAATTTCACCAGAATGCTTAAAGCACTGTTTTTTACATCTGAATTTTTAGAAACATTTTTATGAATTTCTATTCGCATATTTCCTTATTCATGAAAAAAAATATAGAACACTCAAAACAATAAAAAATAATTATCCTAAACGAATCATAATTCATCCTTTTGTTGAAATTCACTTGCAAAGATCACCAGTTTTTGGTTTTTCAACTATATTTCGTTTCCAATTCACGTATTTTTATCCTGATACTTTTCCATTTCTAATCACATTTCTTTTGTAATGTATTTCATTACGAACTCTTTTTTTTTCTTTTTGGAGGTTCCGCTTCAGACATCGATTCTGATGATGAACCCTCTGATTCTACAATACTATCTTCTAAATCGCTCGACATAATTTTCAATGTATATTATTTTGAATAATAAGATTGGGAAATATTATAAAGCTGTACATTAATATGACGGAACTGAATAGGACATGAATATAGCGCCAATAAAACAGAAGGTTTATTGAACTAATTTCAGTGCACTTGATCCTTTTGGTTACTCCGCAGATAATATTTCACAATGAAAAACAGATTTTACATATATTTATTCAAAAAATATTCGATTGAGTGCAGAAAGGGGTCTACTGCTGAAGATGTTCCCTTTTTGCACTTGATAGAAACTTTAAAAATTTAAATTTATAAACATTTAAGCAAATAATTTTCGCATCATTTTCTTAGTGCACCCATTAAATAGAGCGTATTATAATCTATATGAATACATTAATAATTCATTTTGTCTAAACATGTCAGCAGTTCCCTTTCTGCTAGCGATTCAATTTGAATGATACCTAAAACCTTGATTGAAATTTGAGTTCCAAAGATCCATTTTGTATCACGCTGTTTTTCGCAAAGGAGATTCGTTCTGTACTTGTTACCAAAAGTTTTGTGAGAGCCAGAAATAAGGCTTTTCGGTAACTTTTAGTATTTATTTCGAGAACCTCTATATTCTGCACTGTAACGATTACCGTCTGGATTGTAATGATTACCAAAGTCGAAGTGCATTGAAACGCATCCGCTTCCACTTCGGTAATCGTTACAATCCAGATTATAGAGGTTTTCGAAATAAATATTAAAAGTTATTGAATAAATCTTATATGGAGGTACTATACACAAAAATAGCGATTCTACACAATTAAGCTTTACACAGCAAAAATCTGTGACTTTCCTTGATATTTTTAAATTCACTTGAAACATCATTGAAATCCATGAAAATCCTCTGGAGTCTCTTATAATCCCTTGATACCTTTGGAAATATTTTTCATTTAATTAAAATCTCTGAAATCTTTAAAGTAGTTAGAAATCTGTAGAAATCATTTGAAATCCTTTAAAGGTAAAATAAATTCATTCCCTGAAATTATCTAGAAATCCACTGAAATTTCTTAAATTCCGTAAAATCTTTGAAATACGAAGAGCTCCTATAAAACCCCTCAAATCTTGTGAAATTCTCTTAATTTTCTCGACATTTTTGGAACTCATGAAAATCTATTAAAATAAGTGGAAATCATTCTGAATCATGTGAACATAAATTATATTAAATTTATTCATCGAAGTTTTCTAAAAAAAAAGTTGTTAGTATACTGAGAAATCTTTGAAATCCCTTGAAATCCTCGGAGATTTAATAAAATCGTTGAAATCTTGTGAGATTCATTGAAATACCTTAGAGTCCCATAAAATCTTTGAAATCGCTAGGGATCCCTAGAAATTTCATTTTATTTTATTTATTTTCCAAAGTTCTTTGAAAATCTTTTAAAGTCCTTGCATTCGTCGGAATCTTTTGAAATAACTTCAAATTCTTTTAATCCTTTGAAATTTGTTTAATTTCTTCCTACCCATTGAAAATTTTTGAAATCCCTCGGAACGAAATTGGTTGATTCCCCAACGTTCTCCAAAAATTCATTGAGATCCCTTAAAATACCTTGAAATCTGTGGAAGTTGTAAAAATCCATTAGAATCAGTAAAAATCATTCAAAATCCCTTCAATGTAAATTGAATTGAACTTATACATTAATGTTCTCTGAAAAACCATTTAAATCTCTATATATCTTTAAAATCCCTTGATATCCCCCAAATCCTTGGGGATTCAATAAAATATTTTAAATTTTGTGAAATTCCTAGAAATCTTTGGAAGTCGTAAAAGTCGATTGAAATATGTATAAATTATTTGAAGTCCTTTGAAAGTGGATTAAATCAAACCTATCCATTCGAGTTCTCTCCAAAAGAAAACGTTGAAATACTTTAAAATCTTTGGAATCCTTTGAAATCCTGAAGGATTTAATAAACTCTTTTAAATCTTGTGAAATTCCTTGAAATTCTTTAGAATTCCGTGAAACTTTTGGAATCGCCAGGAATCCCTTGGAACTTCATTTTATTTCATTTATTTTTCAAATATCTCTAGAAACCTCTTCAAATCTTCTTAAATTCTATCACATTCTGAGATATTCCTTGAAATTTTGTTAACACTTTAGAAAATCTTTGGAATTCCTTAGAATTGCCAGAAATGTTTGGAAATCTTTCGAATCTTATGAAATCCCGTGAAATCTCTTAAAAACCGATGAGATCCTTCAAAATTAGTTGAAAGGTTTTGATATCCCATAAAAACTGTCTAAAAGCCTTGAAATCGTCAAAAGTCCCTCCAGATACGTTAGAATCCTTTGGATGCTCTTAAAGTCCCTTTATCCGTTTGGATATCTTTGAAATCATTTCAAATCTCGTGAAATTTTTATGAAGACTAACGAAAACGCTTCAAATCCGTGATAGTTCTCTGGAATTCCTCAAAATTCGTAGGAATCCATTGATGTATTAAAGACCTTTTATAGTAACTCCTTTGAAATTCTGTGAAACTCTTCGAAATCTCTGGAATCGCTACGAATGCCTTGAAATACGATTTTATTTAACTTATTTTCAAAATTTCTCTAGAAATCCCTCTAAATCTTTGAAAATGGATTTCAACGAATTTCAAGGAATTTACAGAATTTCCAAACATATCTGGGGTTTTTGAGAGATTCCAAAAGATTTCAACGTATTTCGAGGGACCTCCGCGGATTTCAAAAATATGAAGGGACTTGAAAGAATATTGCAGGATATTTAAGGATTTCTAGGGATTCCAACGTTTTTTTAGAGAATTTTAACGAATAAATTTAATTCAATCAATTTTCAAAAGATCTTAAACGATTTATGCTTACTCTAATAGACTTTCATGATTTTCAAAGATTTCAAGGATTTGAACAAATTTCACGGGATTGCAAAGTATTCTGTAGGATGTCCAAAGATTTTAAGGGATTCCTAGAGAACTGTGAAAAAAAGTACATTAAATCGTATTTCTAGGGATTCTTAGCGATTTCAAAGATTTCAAAAAATGTTACGGAATCTCAAGAAAGTTAGAAGATCTTAACCACATCAATAGACTTCAACGAATTTCAATGAATTCTAGAAAATTTCCACGGATTTTAAGAAATTTCGTCAGTCTTCATAGAACTTTCACGAGATTAGAAATTAAATCAAAGATATCCAAACGTATCAACGGATTTTAAGAGTTTCCAAAGGATTTCAACGTATTCCGAGGGACTTCCATGGATTTCAAGGCTTTCAAAAGGATTCATGGGATTTCTAAACATTTCAACTAATATTGAAATATTTCATCAGTTTTTGAGAAATTTTTAGAGAACTTTTGAAAATGAATTAAATCCTATTTCAAAGGATTCTTAGCGATTCCAGAAATCTTAAGGAATTTCACAGAATTTCAAAAGAGCTAAGAGATCTTGAATACATCGATGGATTTCAACGAATTTCAAGGAATTCCAGAGAATTTCCACGGATTTCAAGCCATTTCGTCGAGCTTGATAACAATCTAACGAGATCTGAAGTGAATTCAAAGATATCCAAACAAATGAAGAGATTTTAAAAGCTTTCAAAGTGTTCCAAAGTGATTCCAGAAGCTTCCACTGATTTTGAGTTTTATAAAAGGATTTTATGGGATTTCTTGAACGTTTCAACTAATATCAAAATATTCCATTGGTTTCTAAGAGAATTCGAGGAATTTTCGAAGATTCCAAAGATTTCCAAGCATTTCCAGGGATTTTATGGGATTCGGAAGAATTTCAAGAGATTTCTAAAAAAACTTTGGAAAATAAATAAAATGTTTCAAGTGATTCCAAAGATTTCATGAGATTCTTAGATATTTTAAAGAATTTCATCAGATTTGAAGGATTTTATCAGATCACCAAGGATTTCAAGGAATTTGAAAGATTTCTATGGATTTAAACTTTTTTTTCAGAGAATTTTAGGGAATGAGCTTAATTTGATTTATTTTCGAAGGATTTTGAACGATTTATACTTACTTTAAAAGATGTTCATGATTTCCAAAGATCTCAAGGGTTTAAACAAATTTCAAGGGATTTCAAAGTATTTTGTAGAATTTCCTAGGATTTTAAAGGATTTCTAGAAAATTTTGTAAATTAAATTAAATCGTGTTTCAAGGGCTTCTTAGGGATTCCAAATATTTGAAGGAATGTTACAGAATTCCAAAAGAATTAGAAGATCTTAAATACGTCAATGGATTTCAAAGAATTTCAAGAACTTCCATGGAATTCTCACGGAATTGAAGCAATCTCGTCACTCTTTATGAAAATTTCACGAGATTAGAAATTAAATCAAAGATATCCAAACGTATTAAGGGATTTTAAGAGCTTCCAAAGAATTACAACGTATCTCTAGGGACTTCCGCGGATTTTGAGGCTCATAAAAGGACTTTCTGGGATTTCTCAAACGTTTTAAATAATTTCAAAATATTCTAGTGGTTTTCAAGAGATTTCGAGGGATCTGAAAAGATTTTAAAGATTTTCAAGCATTTCCAGGGTTTATATGGGATTCCGAGGAATTTTAAGAGAATTAAAAAATTTGAATGAATTTCAAAGAATTTTATAGGATTTACAAAGATTTCAAAAGATTTCTAGAGAACTTTTGAAGATAAATGAAATGAAATGAAATAAAATGAAATTTCAAGGGATATTCCTCGCGATTACAAATATCTCATGGGATTCTAGGGTATTTCAAGGAATTTCATAAGATTTAAAAGATCTTATTAAGTCTCCAAGGATTTCAAATGCCTTATACTTATATTAATGGATTTTTACAATTTCCAAAGATTACAAGGATCTCTATAGGATTCCGAAGAATTTTAAGGGTTTAAAAAAATTTCAAGGTATTTTATTAAATATTGTAGTATAAATGAAATTAAATTGAATTTTAAGGATTTCTTAGCGTTTCCAAAAATTTCAAAAGATTTTAAGGTATTTTAAAGAATTTCACAAGATTTGAAATGTTTGATTAAATCTCCAAGGATTTGAAAGATTTCAAGGGATTTTAAATTTTTTAAGAGAATTTAACGATTTTTTAGAAAACATTAATGAAAAAAGTTCAATTTAATTTGTATTCGAGGGATTTTAAATGATTTCTACTTAATTCAATGGATTTCCATGATTTCCACGGATTTCAAAGCATTTTAAGGAATAAAGGAATTTAAAAAATTTGGAAGGATCTCAAAGATTTTAAATTATCTTAAAAGGTTCTGAAGAAGGTCAAGACGTTTAGCAAATTTCAAGTGATTTGGAAGAATTTTGTAAGATTTCTAAATATTTCAAGAAATTGAAAAAATTTCATTGAAATTCAAAAAAATTTGTAAAATCACGAAAGTTTCCAAGAGATTTCCAGAGAACTTTGAAAAATAAACGAAACAAAATGAAATTTTAAGGGATTCCTATCGATCCAAAGTTTTCATGAGATTCTGAGGTATTTTAAGGAATTTCATAAGACTTAAAGGATTTTGTCGAATCTCTAAGGATTTCAAGGGATTTCAAAGACTTTTAAGGATTTTAACGGTTTTTTAGAGAACTATAATGTATGATTTTAGTTTAATTTATCTTCAAGGTATTGATAATGATTTCTATTTTTTTTGAAAGACTTTCACGATTCGTTTAGGAAGTAAGTTGAATTTATTTTATTTTCAAAGGATTTTGATCGATTTTTACCGATTTCTAACTATTTCAGAGATTTTGAAGGTTTCAAGGATTTCACAATAATATGAAAGGGGTTGAAACATTTCAAGGGATTTCTATGGATTTGAACATATTTTAAAGATTTCAGTAGATTTAAAAATATTTCCAAATATATCAAGAGATTATAAGAGACTTCAAAGGATTTTTATGAATTTCAATGATATTTCAAGTGAATGTAAAAATATCAAGGGTATGAGATTCTGAGTGGTCTTAAGTGAATCGTTCATTTATAGTTTCTGTACTCTTTACATTAATTTCTTCAATATTTCTCTATTATTTATTCCAAAGCTGATTATCCTATACTTGCTTCCTATATAATGATTCTCTATCATGAATTTCCTATAATCCATAGAATCTTTTGCAATACCATTCAATCTTGCAATCTTGCAATCTAGTGTACACCAAAAATCCGACTTATTAACCCCTCGAGATTATCATTTTTTTTAGAGGCTTCCACTATTACATTTTTCAAAAGCCTTTTAAGAATTCTATCATTCTCTAGGGATGAGGGACTATTTTCTAAATTTCTCACATGTTCATCTTCTGCGGAAGAACAATAGTCACGAGTAGCTAAATTCAGATTGTAATCAGCTACGCTCTACGAATTTACCGCACGTACAACTTCAAGTAGTCATTAAACTACTTATTCTCTACAATAACATTTTAATTAGTTACGAATCTGATTTTCGGGTTGGTTGCGCACGTTCCTCCTTTTTGTTTAATGTATTATATATCTGGAACCTTAACCGAGTCTAGGCTTTATTTAATTACTTTAACTTTGTCACTAGCTTTTTTATCCTATGTTCGTTAAATGTTTTGTTAATCTAACTTTCAAATTTTCTAACATATATCGCCCAACAAGTATATGAATAAAGTTGATAAGCATCGTTCGTGTGCAATGGATGGCTGAGATTAGAGTCCTCGGTGACTCAGATAACTCAGAGTGACATTTCCATCCGTAGATCTGGAAACGGAAAGGACGAAAATTAATTAGACTGGAACCCCTGTCAGTTCAGACAAAGGGTCGAGCTCTTCATTTTAGTTCCATTCAGCGGCATATCTATAGAACGTTATGAACTTAAAAACAAAACCTGTAGCGGTTCAAAGAGACAATTTTGATTCCAACCGAACAGTCACTCTCTCGTAGCTCGTTATTTAATTTCACTGCAAACGTCCGGATACACTCCCTTTTTACTTTATGACAGATTCAATTCTAAAATGAAATTATAGTGCATATTTCTCCTTGATGAAGAAAACAGTTTTATTGTGAAGAATAGAATTGCAGACCACAAGTCTCTGGCTCCTGCATTTGTATTTGAAGAGGTTTTAGAGTAAAATATTCTCCCTCTGAAAATTCAGTTTCAAATCGAATCGAAAATATCTTGCATAATACAAAAAATTATGGAGTTTTACTTTCACCTTGGAGTTGGATCAAAGTGATTTGCAGCAGACTGATAATGGATTGATGAAAATGATTCACATTTGGTATAAAAATTATAATTGACAAGTGAACAGTGACATTTGGTACATGGACCACATGTCAAATTTATACATTCATATTCCACTCAGTTCGATCGAGTGTTATTGATATTTTCATCATCATCATCATCATCATCATCATCATCATCATCATCATCATCATCATCATCATCATCATCATCATCAT
>JAUMHM010080085.1:0-13697 GCA_032362435.1 Melikaiella ostensackeni
ATTTTCGTAGGTGGTTTAAATATGGTATGGATGTTATGTTTATTGAGAACTCTTCCTATTTGTTCTGTGATACCTTGTATGTAGGGTAGGATGGTGGTTGTTCTTCTCTCTCTTCTGAAAGTCAGCCATTCACTCCATACTCACAAGCTAAATATTTGATCCACACATGATCTCCCTGACATAAATCCACATTGGACTTCTCAATCCTCTCCTCAGTACTTCTCATGACCTTACCAATAAGTATTTTGATAAATATTTTGCCCACGGTACTCAGTAGGCTAATCGCTCTATAACTAGACCAGTCACTTTCATCACCCTTGTGGAGTGGAACGATAATCGCCTCTCTCCAATCATATGGAAGTCACCGTTCTTAGCAGTCTTACCATTCTTCAGTATCTTAATTGCAGATATAATTTGGCGGATATCGATTCTTATTCTGCCACCTACAACCGGATTGTCTAACGTATCCTCTTCTGTGTCAGAGCTTGACCTCCATACAATTATCGAAGAAATCACTCACATAGTCTTTCAGCTCGTTCGTATTCCACACCATTTCACCTTCATCATTCTTAATTCCGACTAATTCAGTGCTAGTACTTCCTTTCCTAAACTTCTTAACCTATTTCGAAAATGATTTCTCATTTCCTTCAAAATCATTTTGCATTTTTTATATTCTTCTACTTTGGTTTTATCCTTGCTTTCTTTGACTAGTGTCTTTGCTTTCCTGTTTTGAATCGTAGAAATTAAACAGACGAAGGGAAGAGGATGGGTGACCTTAAATATTCAGTTTTCTCGAGTACGCTCGCTTTTCTTTGTTAATACTCACGCGGATTTCATCATTCCACCAAGAATCTCCAGTCTTTCTTCCTATAACCGCACTACCGCACACTTCAGATGCACTCTTGATGATGCTATTCCGTAGTATTATCCATGCACCCGCTAAATTTTTATTGCCAAATTCTGTCTTCCAGTCTTATTTATGTTAATCTAAATATTTACTCAGTTTTCGTCTCTACCCCAAGTATACACGTAGATCGTTTTATGCCTGAACCAAGTATTTGTAATATGTAACTTCAGATATTACCTAATTTTGTCCAAACCTAGAGATAGCAGATCAATGTGTAATGAAAAATCATTTTATTATATCAATAACGGAGTGGAAGTTTCGGTCAAGGGCTTTAAAATATCCTATTTGAGAACCAGTTTCTAATATAAACATAACTGGATTTTATGAAGGTGTCGAAGAGTTATTTGCATCCTTTTCAGATCGAACTGAAATGACTTTCAATCACGAGGTTCATTTTCATGATAAAGTACTTTGCATGACAAGTCGATATTATGCGAAACAACCCCTCTAGTCGTAAAAGAATTTTAGGATTGGCACTTACTCAGGAATTGATGAACCCTTTGCCATCGCTTAGGATCTTCTGCCAACTTCACCAGTAACTTCAGCACATTTTCCGTCAGCATTTCTTCCTCCAACTAAACAAATTTGGTTGTTATAGAAGACAGAAAATTCATACATTACATAACCTATTATTGTTCAAATATTATAAATATTCCTTGAAATATAATTATTTTTTTAACAACAGCCATTTTAGACGAAAACGCTAATATAACACAACAATAAATTGTTTGATATTGTTAGTCTTCTTTTAAACCTAATGCTTTTTGTTCAAAATCACCAATTCCCAGCGAAAAATGTTAACATAACCTAAAAGTTTTCTGACGTTGTAAATCTTCTTTGAAATCCATACGTTGAAATCGAATGGATTTCAAAAAAATTCCCACTTCAGGTGTAAAACGCCAACATAACCTAAAATTGTTAAAAAGGTGTGAACCTTCTTTCAAATCTATTTTTTTTATTGAAAAATGCAAATCTCTGACAAAATACACGAAAATAATCCACAATTATTGAAATGTGATTAATGTTGTTCTACTCGTACTGATTTTTGTTAAAAAAATACTAATTTTTAATACAAAACGCCAACATGACCTAAAATTGTTTGAAAATTGTAAGTATTCTTTAAAATCTGTTCGAACACAAGTCGAAATTGTTCAAGATTGTAAAATTTTTTTTTTTTAACAAAAATCATTGTATTTGTATCGGATGGTTTCTGTTTGAAAATACAAATTTCAGGTGAAACATACCAACCTAACCTGCAGTTGTTGAAAACTTGAAAATATTCTTTGAAATTTAGCCATTTTTTCATCAAAAATACCAATAATTTCCTACGGAAGGCATTAACATAACAAACAGAAAATTGTTCAGAATTGTAAATCTTCATCGAAATCTAATGATTTCTGTTTTAAAAAAATGACTTTCTCTACAAACGTTAATATAACCTGAAACTGTTTAACATTGCAAATATTTTTGGAAATATGATGATTTTGGTACGACAGATTACTGGTTTGCGGACGGTGAACGGAATTTTCTGTTAGAACTCATCGGAATGACTGAAACGAGAATCTTAGATGAAAATTGTTACCTAAAATTATTTAAAAAATTATGAACCTTTGAAATTTTATGATTTTTGTTTGAGAATGTCAATTTTCAGTAAAAGAACGCTAGCAAATTCGAAAACCGTCAATTGTTAAAAAAATTTTTCTCCCAAAAGTCTGAAGATTTATGATAAAGAATTTATTTCCAAGTGTTACAAGTGTAAAACTACCGTAAACTAAAGTTCTTGGAAATTGGAAATCTTGATGATGATTTTTCTTTTAACGCTAACGTAACTTGAAATTTCAGGTGTAAAACGCTAACATAACCTAAAATTGTTGAAAAATTAGGAATTTTGTTGACGAATTTTTTTTAATCCTAATTTCCAGTGGAAAAACTAACACAACCTAACATTTTGAGAAATGTTAATTCTTCTCCGAAATTTCATGATTTTATATCAAAATTCTATTCTAAAAGTATTAGCTAATTTTTAGCAAAAAGCACTAACATAAAACATGTATAATATTTCCAATAATTCATTAGATGATTTGAAAGACTTAATTTAACCACGCAAGAGTATTAAAAATCACAAATGTTTCTCAATTCATACAAGGATTTCTACGATTTTTCTCATTAAAAAGGATTATTTGTATATTCAATTTTCAAATTTTCAAATTTAAGATATCAAATAAAGCAACTTTAAGTAATGCAAAGCCAGTCAGGTTTTCAAAAACAATGATTGCGTGGAATCCTGAACTTTAACAGCCTGCTGGTTAAATTCCGGCAAATCGGACGATAACTTGAACGATTAGGAACGCTGAACGTTTCAATCGCTTTGCTTTTCTCACCCAGATCGTTTCACCTCTAAGATTTATTACAGCCCTTAGCATTCCTTTATCGATTAGTTTAACAAGTAGGGGTAAAATGCAGGAAAATATTGTATGTAAATATAATTTACAAATTTTTTGCAGGAATCTATTTGAGGTTAAAAAATTTCTTCAATAATAATGGAACAAAAAAATGAAATGAAAATTACTAGAGTTGGGGGTGATTTTATTCAGTTGCAGGGTAAACTTATCACCTAGCGCTCGTCTAGAATCTCCAATTAGGCGAGGAATTGCGTTCTTTGTGTCTTGCATTTTAACGATGTAACGAGGTGCGGAAATGAAAACCCGTTCCTCGTTTCTTTTCAATTTTTTTTTGGCTCGCGAAACAGACCAAAATATATAACCGGCCCGACAAGATGAGAAATTATTTGGAAGGCTTCCAACCAAGTTTCAGGGTCGACGATGTCCCAAGATACTTGAAAAAATGAAGAAAAATCGAAGCATGAAAAATCTTCTTTTATAAAAAAAAAATAATAAGTTGGAGTCATGAGATCTCGCATACATTGTTGTCAAGAATAATTACTACACATATTTTACGAAAAACTTGACAATATTACAATGATTTTAAGTTATGTTTAATTAAAAATTATGAATTTTCCGGACATTTGTAAATCATAATTACCAAATAAGGGATTCTAATTCTAAAAGTTTGTTTCTAAAAGAGAAAATTCAAATTGTAGATAATCCTTCAATAATAAAAACAATAATGTCGTTCTTGACTTTTTGACCTTACGTTTTAAAAATGGTAAAAGGATTCTATTCATGAGCCGTTCCCTATATTGAATAAGTTATATTCTTTTATTTATGAATAAAGATAACGAATTTTCTCCATCAATTTAGTAAACAGAAATTCCCAAATAAGTAATTTTATATTATGATAAAATTTATTTCTAAATGTTTCTAAATATTAGTGACAAAAGGGAAAATTTTAATTGTGAAAGAATTTTTGATATTTGGAAATAATTCTCTTCTCAACATTTTGCTACCAAACTATAAATTGTAAACTCTTTCACTCTTTCAAAGAAATAAGAAAAATGAAATTATGGACAAAAGCTTAGAATATCTTAATTTACGAAGAAGGTACTGGTAAGAAAAAATCGTCGGTACCTATAACAAAAAAATAACCGGTACTTGTGAAGATTTCAATCAATTTAAAAATAAAATGTAGATTTTTGAATTTTCGAAAAAGCTGCTTTTTAAGAATTTTTACAGATTTGAAGGGAATGAAAAGATGTCCTTCTAAGATTCATGGGAAAATTGTGAATGATTTTTTATTTTAAAAAATTTATTTTGAGAATAATAAAACATATTTCCAAAATTGCCGAAAAAGTATCTGGGAGATTTCAAGGCCATTTTTTTTAATTTTGCAGGATTAAAAAAAATTTAGGAAAGATTCGAATCATTTCCAAAGATATTAAGAAGTTTTGAAAGAGTCTCAAGAATGATTTTAAATTTGAAAAGATTTCAAAGAATTAAAAACAAAATGTATATCTTTTAACATTTCGAACAAAAAACTCGGATACTTTTTAAGAATTCTGAAAGGTTTAAAGCGGATAAAAAGATGTTCTTTTAAGATTCCTGGACTCCTGGACTGAAAAATATTCCCAAAATTTTCGCAAGAGAATTGCAGGATTCTAAAAAAATTTTAGAAAAAATTCCAATCATTTTCAAAGATATTGAGAAATTTTGGGAAAGTTTTATGAATAATTTGAAATTTCGAAAGATTTAAAAAAATTTGAAACAAAATGTAGATTTTTAAATATTCTGGACATAACATTTTTGCTGTTTTTTGAGAATTTCGAAAGGTTTCAAGAAAAGAAAAGATGTTCTTTTAAGATTTCTGGCAATAATGCAAATGACTTTTCATTTTGGAAAATTAATTTTAAGAGAATATTAAAAAATATATCTAAAATTGTTAGAAAAGTATCCGGAAGATGTTAAGGCCATTTTTTCTTCAATATACAGGATTTGAAAAAAAAATTGGGAAAAATTTGAATTATTTTCAAAGATATTTAGAAATTTTAAAAAAATTTGAAGATTAATTCAAAATTTTAAAAGAATTCAAAAAATTTGCAACAAAATGTAGATTTTTAAATATTTTTATCATAATACTTTTGCTGCTTTTTAGGAATTTCGAAAGATTTCAAGGGAACGAAAAATGTTCTTTCGAGATTCCTGGAAAAATTCTGAATAATTTTTCATTTTGGGAAATTAATTTTAAGAAAATATTTAAAAATATTTTCAAAATTTTTTTACAAAGAAAATTGAAGATTTTAATGCTGTTTTCAAATTTTGCAGGATTAAAAGAAAAATTGTGAAAAACTTGAATCATTTCTAATGATACCTGTTTAGAAATTTTGAAAAAGTTTCAAGAATGATTTTGAAAATTTGAAAAGATTTCAAGCGAATAAAAACATGTTCTTTTTTAATATTCCTGCGAAAATTATAAATGATTCTTTTTTCGAAAATGAATCACAAGAGAAGATGGAAAAATATTTCCAAAATTTTTGAAAGAGAATCTAGAACTCTTCAAGGCTATTTTATAAAATTATGTCTGGATTTTAAATTGATTTTAGGAAAAATTTGGATCATTCTCAAAGATATTTAGAAGTTTTGAAGAAGTTTCAAGATGAATTTAGAATTTCAGAAGATTTGAAAAAATCTATAACAAAATGTAAACTTTTAACCATTTTGAACATAAAATTTTTGATGATTTTTAGGACTTTTGAAAGGTTTCAAGCGAATGAAGACATGTTCTCTTGAGATTCCTCGAAAAATTGTGAATGATTTTTCATTTTGGAAAATTAATTTTAAGCGAATATCAAAGAATATTCTCAAAATTGTCGAGAAAGAATCTGAAGATTTTCAGGCCATTTTTTTAATTTTTCAGGATTTTAAAAAAATTTTGGGAAAAATTCAAATTACTCTCAAATATATTTAAAAGTTTTGGAAAAATTTTAGAAATAATTTTAAATTTGAAAATATGTAAAAAAAACTCAAAACAAAATATAGATTTTTTAACACTTCAAACATAAAATTTTGATGCTTTTCAAGAATTTTTAAAGATTTCAAGCAAATAAAAAAATGTTCTCTTGAAATTCCTGGGAAAATTCTGAATGATTTTTCATTTTGGAAAATTAATTTTAAGGGAATGTTAAAAAAAAGTCCACAATTGCCGAGAAAGAATCTGAAAGATTTTAAGGCCATTTTTTTAATTTTTCAGGTTTTCAAAAAAATTTTGGGAAATATTCGAATTACTTTCAAATATATTCAGAAGTTTCGAAAGAATTTCAGAAATAATTTAAAATTTGAAAAGATTTCAAAATACTCAAAACAAAATGTAGATTTTTTAACATTTGAAACATAAAATTTTTGATGCTTTTTAAGAATTTAAAAAGATTTCAAGCGAATAAAAACGTGTTTTTTTTAAGATTCCTGGAAAAGTTTTTTATGATTTTTTATTTTTGGAAAATTAATTTAAAAAAGAATACTAAAAAATATTCTCAGAATTGTCGAAAAAGAATCTAAAAGATTTAAAGGCCATTTTTTATTTTTTCATGATTTAAAAAAAAAATTGGAAAAATTCTTATCATTATCAAAGTTATTTGGAAGTTTTGAAAAACTCTAAAAAAATTTGGAATTTAAGAAGATTTCAAAAAATAAAAAACAAAATAAAGATTTTTAAAGTCAGTATAAGTCACCTTAGAAGATATTCAAGACTTTTAAATGTTTTGAAGAGATAAAAAATATTTTCCAACTTAAAAAGTTTTTCGAAAATGTATACAATATTTTTGAATTTCTTCCAAAGTTCTGAAAGCCTTACATATCTTTTAAGCTGACGTGAATTTTTTCTCAAATTTGGTAAATTGAAGCTCGAATTTCAATCAAAAAGTTTTAATACATAAAAAGTTATTTTAATTTTTAATTTATTATCAAAAACTATTTTTTCCTTCAAACGGGAAATATGCATGCGCGCGTAGCGCGAAATAGACGATGCTAGTTAGATCATGAATAATAGTACATACAATCATTTATTTTCAAATGAACTCACCGTTTCGTTGGCTGATTGGATTTCTTTTTGAGTTCTTAACTCCTTTTTCACTGTCGGAAGACGCTTTTTCTTCTTCTCCAAAAGCTCAGCCACCTAGTTTTTTAAATAAATAAAAGAAAATATGTAAGTAATGTGACATATTCGAGACGACCGAAAAATCTCGAAAACAAATTCTCGACACTGTAAAAGTCCCGAAAAAGAATATTTTCGTAATAGAAAATTCCCGAAATTATAATACTCCCGACAGTTTATAATAATACCGAAGTTTAAAATGTTCGATAATAGATAAATCCCAAAATAAAATTGTAGACACGGAAAAATTTCCGAATTATAAAATTTCCGAATCTAAGCAATTGAAAAATTGTCCGTATAATATATAATAATTAAATAAAAAAGAATAAACCATAAATCAAACGAAAAATATGTTCATCAAATAAAAATATTTGATTTGATTTATTATTTAGTATTACTTTTTGTTTTATTATTTAATAATTCTCTAATTCTAAAATTCCCCTGAGTCGGAAATTTTATAGTGTCGGATATTTTATAATTTCGGCAATTTTATTTCGGTAATGTTCAAATTCGGTAATGTGATGAACTGCCCGGAATTTTCCTAATCGGTAATTTCCCAATTCATGAATTTTCCAGTGTCGAGAATTTTATTTTTCGGGATTTTTCAGTAATTTTAATTAATTGATTTGATTTGATTTTCCAAGAGAGAGCATATTGTTTTGGTTCACCTCTTTGTCCCTTTTTTCTTTTTCGATATCGTCGTCAATATCAGCTTCGTTCGAGCTTTCGTTTTCATCTGAGCTTTCCTCGACGCTCTTTTCTTTGGAATCGAAATTCTTCGCTGTGATCAACTTCTCGTCGGAGCTCTTGCTATCAAAAAAGGATGTATTGGATTTTTTTGTGTCGTCGTGAGACATCGCCTCATGGGACTCTGCCATAGCCTTCAGTTCACCCTCGTACTCGTCCTATGTCAGTGAATTTTTACCTTATTTTGCAATTTCTTATTGTCAAGTATTCATAAATTCCTTCAAAATTTATTTCCAGCTTCAAAGAGTAGGTACTCCAAAGGATTAAAACGTAAAAAATTTGTAATTTTGAATAATCCCGTGCGGAAAGAGACCCATTTAGCCCTTTTGAGAGTGTTGGCCCCCGTCAGAAGCCCATATGGACAATCTATAGGGTAACCCCACGAGGGCCCCCGTATGAGGCCCTTCTCGTTTTTCCTCACAGTCGATCGGTTAAAATTACCAAGTCCAAAGGGTTAATATTTTCCGTCGGGCCAACTGCGAGGATCTCACGCGGGGCCCTCGAAGGCAACCATGAGGGAAGCCCATGCTGGATCCTTATAGATTAGCATGTCGTTTCCATTACGGGCCACGCCTGCATTGTCCTCATGGGCCCCTCATGGCCTGAGGGAAATCCATGAGGGCCCACTCCATTTTTCCACACGCGATAGTTTAAAATAATTAAAATAACTGACCTCTGAAGAAAAATCGTCTTCGTCTTCTTTTTCACCAGCTTCATTTTCATCGAGGTCTTCTCCACTCTTATCTTCATCAGGTGAATTTTCAATCTGTAAAAAATATCCAAATTCGGAAATTCATTCCATATATTTTATAAATATTTTCATTTTTTTTACTGACTAAGTCTTTTTGAAGAAGCCTCCTTGCACTTTTGCTGCGATCTGTAACAAAAAACGAAAGAAATTTGTTCATTAAGTTCCCATATATTTTATCAAAAATGAAATCTAATATTATTTTTCGAAGTAAAATTAACCCTCCGAAGTGAGGCTGTCAGATCTTCAGATCCTTCTCGAAAAAAGTCGATTTTTAGGTCCAAAGTATTTGAAAATAAAAATATAAATATAAAAATTTAATTACGAGGTCTTTGCATAAGGTATTTTTAAACTTATTATGGTAGCCTGTAATCCCACATGTATTTTATTACCAAAAACAAAAAGAATTTGTAAGACTCTTTTTGAAAAAAATCGATTTTAATGTTTAAAATAATTGAAACTTAAAAAAAATCTAAAAATTGAATTGGGAGGTCTTCGTATACAGGATTTTCTGACTTATTAGAGTAATGTAATCACACAAACATTTTAAGACCAAAAAGAAGAAAATCCGTCAGGCTCTTTTTGAAAATGTTGATATTCATGTTTGAAATATTTACAATGAAAAAAAATCATAATTTTCACGTATTTTTGTTCATATTATTAATTATATATTCTGAAACCTAGGATGTTAACAGAAAACATTACTGTTTAAAAAATGTATAATTAATTGGACTGTATATTGAACAAATTAGTTTCACATGTGATCATCTTCTACTATATCCCCTTTAGAAACTATTTTGCTCAGAATGTAGTCCAAATAATTACAAATTTCTAGAACATTAATGCTTTCTGTTAAAATCCTAAGTTTGTGACGATTGCATAATCTTCAAAAATAAAATGTTCGATCTTGTAAAATCCCTGGAAAAGAAAACATTCGAAATAGAAAATTCTCGATATTATAAAATTGCTGACAATTCAAAATCGCTAATTCGAAAATTCCCTTATCATCAAATGCCCGACAGTTTATAATATTACCAAATTTGAAAATTCCTGATAATGGATAAATACCCAAATAATATTGCCAACTTTATAAAATATCCTTCATTATAAAATTTCTGAAACAAGAATATTTCTGAATTAAAAAATTCCCGAATCTGAAAAAATTATAAATGGTTTCTAATAATAAATACATAATAAAATAATAAATAATAAGCAATCAATAAAAAGCACAGCTGAAAGATTCTGAAAAATAAAATTCTCGGTTATTAAAACAATTTTATAATTGTTCAGATTCAGGAGTTTCCTAATTCGGGAATTTTTCTGTGTTGGGAATTTTACAGTGACGAATATAATATAATGCCATCAATTTCATTGCGAAAATTTTCTACTGTTTGGGAATTTTCAAATTGGGACATATCATGAACTGTCGGAAACTTTATTATCCGGGAATTTTCCAGTTCGGAAATTGTACATTCTCGGTACTTTTCTAATTTCGGGAATTTTCTATTTGAAATATTTTCTTTTTCGGGAATTTCACGTTCATGGGAATTTTATTTTTCAGGATTCTTCAGTCGTCGTCCAAGTTTTAGAATGTTTAACTCATGATATTAACACTTGTATCTTGTAATATAATTCAAGAATTTTTTTAAGTTTTAAATATTTTGAAAACAAATTTTTTCAAAAAGGGTCCGATAAACTTTTTTGTTTTTGGTCTTAAATTGTCCGTGAACTATAGACTATCATAAAAATTTGGAAAATCCCATGTGCAAGGACAAGGCAATTAAACTGACAATTTTTTTGTGTCCGAAATATTTTGAACATAAGACTTGAGATTTATTACAAAGAACCGATAGATTTTTTTTTCGATTTTGGTTTCAAAATATCCGTGGGAATATAAACTATAATAATAATAATCAGTCTACTAGGTCCATTAGGGCCATGTGAAAATGCTAAAATCAGTCGAATCGTTTTGGCCCAGTGATATAAATTTGTGCGGATTGGCATACGAAAAAAGTAAAAAAAAAATTGAAATCGATTAATATATACTGTTCTGCTTTTGGACTTGAAAATTAAAAAAAGTCCTGTTGGTTGAAAAATTTGGCGAATTTTTTTTGTACTTTTCCCATATTTGTGCAGAGACCTTTCAAAGTTAAAAGTGGACCAATGACAACTGCAATTGGGTGACTGTGAATTCTCTTTTGTTAAAGCTCCATCGGCTTTAAAGAATACATCCTCATCACGTGTCTCGTGCTTTGCACTTGATTAAAGTATGTTCAAAAAGCGAGATTTTCTACATTATGTTGAATTCTATGGATATACTATAGTTCCGAATAGCGCTCATCTCCGATTTTTTTGATACTCCGTATATTCATGTATTTTGACGCGCTGATTACCAGAATTATAGTGAAAATTGGCGCAAATTGATTTTTATGATGAAAACCACAAACCTCATAGAATCATGGCTTTTCAAGTTTATGTAAAGAACGATTGGAAATTCAAAAAAACAATTTCAACAAAAATTTATTAAAATACATATTTCATGTTTCATCCAATTTTTCAGTACAAGTAAAATTTCCTGCGGAATTTGATGATAAAGATGAAAATTACATGCCTAGCTCCTGCCAAAAACGGAAGTATTTTTATTACCTCCGATTTTTTTAAACTCTGTATACTCATGTATTTCTAAACCCTAATTAAGTAAATCATAGTGCGAATTGGCTCAAATTTGAATGTCATGGCAAGAACCATGAAAAGCCCATAAAAGTTATGGTTTTTCGAATTTATCTTGGTAAATACAAAAAATTTCGAAAAAGTTATATCACAAAAGTTATAGATTTATTTAAAATATAGATTTTTTATTCATAACACTTTTTGTTTAGGATGAATGGTTTCTGAGAAAATCGCTATTGAAATTTAGTAATTGCAACAGGCTTGAGTGCAGTAGCTGTTAGGCCTTTCTTCACCGTCCGCACTGAAGGTTCTTCAGGAGCAGTTGTTCAAACGCATTTATTATTTTCAGGGCGGCTCTTGCGAATATATAATACAAAAGGTGAGTGCGGAGGTTTCGTTCTGAAATTTTTTTTCTTAGTTTTTCATTTTTTGAAGGTTTTAAACCTAGTATCAAAATGACTCAGCAATACAACATTTTTAGTTTGAGTCTGATTTTTCAAGATCGAGATAAGACACTTCAGTGGTTACGTGATATTCAATTGATTCCGATGGAACGATTCGTTTGTAAGCATAAGAAAAAAATGGCTCTCAAGGAATCAGAATTTACCTGCGGTATATTTTCCTGTCGAAAAAAGGGAAAATATTATCACTTTCATACTGTTGCGAAAAATACATAGTTTGAAAATTCTCATATTTTCGCAGCCTTATGTATGTTAACTACATACAGCTTTGCAGTGAACTTCAGTTTTGAGGAAACCATCAGAGACAGCAGCCTTTTGGAAGGTCAGCAAGTTTCTAGAGAATCTGTTGCGGATCGTTTTCCTTTTTTCAGAGAGAGAAAGAGTTTCGTTATTGATAAAAAAAAAGATTTCTTACTAGGTTTTGATCTCTTATCTCTATATTTGGATGTAATTAGCATTAACAACAAAAACTACCCATATGATTAAAAGATTTGGAAATTCAAATCAGACAAATTTTCGACCGACAATGTATATAACTGTACATAAATTTCATTCCGTCCTACGGTCATATAGAAATTTAAAAAAACAGAGCTATCGTTTAACTCATATCTATTTTGAACACTGAAGATTACAAGAAGACAATATTCGATGAAAGTCGACGAATATGGGCAAATTTACAGAAAATTACTGATGAGGAAGCGCGAAACTGAATTGAATATAAATTACAAGAAAAAATCGTAACTAAAAAGATGAAATTATTCTATGATGCTTTTTAAAAATTTTATTAATGTTTAAAATTTATTTATGAAAATAGACTCAGTGATACGTCGTTGATGAGTGTTGTTTTCAGTAGCTGACATTTTAATATTATTAAATTCAAAATCGAAATTATGATTTGAATTCCAAAAATGTTGTAACAAACCTGTATTGAAATTCCCAACTACACAATGGTAGAGAGGGTGATAATGGTATAGGGGGTGATTCTTTTATATTTTAATTTACTTACATAAAATTAATAAATCCTAGAATTATATTCAACAAACTTTTGTTATTAACTTGGAGGTTGGTTCATTCGAAACAATATTTGAATTAAACAATTGACAGGGAAACAAACTCAGCGAAACAGAAGTTGAATTTAAATGTAGAAAAGACAAAGATAATAAGGTTTAGAAAAGAAGGGGGAAGAAAGAAAGAATGGACGGGGAGATAGAAGGGGATAAAGCTAGAATAAGTAAAGGAGTTTAAATACCTGGGATATACCCTGCAAACAAATGGAGATCATAGAACTCATATAAGAGAAAAGATAAAAAAAGCAGCAGGGGTAATGAAACAGGTATGGGGAATAGGAAAAAGAAGGTTTAAAAAAAACTGGACAAGAAGAGTGTGGCTATTTGATACGCTGGTGTGGCCGGTATCAGGTTATAGAGCAGATATATGGGGATGGAAAGAAAGAGAAGAGATTGAGAGTTTACAAGAAAGGTATATAAGGTGGACGTTAGGTGTAGACTCGAGTACGCCGGGATATATGGTGAGAGAAGAAGATTAATTTAGTATTAGAGCGGGAAAGAGGGCATGGACATTTGAGACGAAGCTAAGGGAGGGAAAGGGAGGGTTGTTAGCG
>JAUMHM010080146.1:0-13696 GCA_032362435.1 Melikaiella ostensackeni
GTTTGTTTATATCGATGAGCAGACAAAATGTTGATGAAAAAATGTTCAAACTGTGCGATATTAGAAACTTTTCTCGACTCATAAAATTTAAAATGTACAATAAATGTGAAACAAAAAGAAAAAAGAGGGAGAAAAAGAAAGAGTCAACCAAACCAGCCTCTCTCACTCTTTCTTAATTCTTTTTCCGTCTTCTTTAAACTACTGGGGAACCAACATATATTATTTCGAAGCTAATAAAGACTCCACCACCGGGGATTATTTATAGCTAGACTACAGGTACAATTAATGAATACATTTATAGATTAAAATCAATTATCACTTGAAAATAAGACATAGAAAATTAATATCAAACGTTCTTTGGTATATCTTTCATTCTTTGATGAAAATTTATTTGCATATAAAATGATTATGACAGGAAACAAAAATTAATGTATCCAATTAATAACTTCATCCCAAATTTTGTTGTACCTCGAGAGATCTCTTTTTAGATTAATAGCTTTGTTACCTTCTCTCTTTATAAATACCAACGCTATGAATTCTCTCTTTTTCCGATATTTCTCTAGATACAAAATCTTTACATCATCCCAATTAAAATCATGACCATGTGTAATTCTATGTTTTGAAAGGAACAAATGATATTTCGCACTTCATCGATGAAAATTATTCTTGTGTTCAAGTTTTCTTGTTCTGAGTGACCTACGTGTTTACCCTATATAAACAGCATCACATTCTCTACATTTAAATTTGTAGATTACATCGAGGATCACGCATTGTTTATCTAGTTTTTTATGTCTAGCTTTGCCTAACTTTACAATCATATCACTTTTGAAAGGAACTCTATATATCGTATGAGTACCTAATTTTCCTAACATTGATTTCAAAATACTTGGTATTTTTCCAAAATAAGATAAGACTACCGTGTTAAATCTATTATAATCTTGGATATTGTTCTTGTTATGATTATTATTTTTACTTTTCATCTGAATAATTCTGTTGTGAATATGTTATTCAATAAAATCAATAGGATATTGGTTGAGAAAAAAATCTGTTTACATAATTCAATGTTTTTTTTTATTTGGATGCGATAACTTAAGAACTCTAACAATCAAATTTTTCACAACTCTTTTTTTGTTTTGAATAGAATGATCAGAATTAAAGTTCAGTGTTGTTCCCGAACAAATCGTTTTTCTGTGCCAATCAGTGATGATATAATTTTCATCAGTTTTTATTAGAGTCAAATCTAGAAAATGTAGTCTATATCCAGTTTCAATTTCAACAGTAAATTTTAACCTTTGATGTATGCTATTAAAAGCATTTGGAAGGGTATCAATATTTTATGTATGTACAGGAAGTGCAGGATCATCAAAATATCACACATGAAAGTCAAAATCAAAGTTAATTTTATCAAAAACTTCATTTTTCAAATCTTCTATCATAATTTCAGCAATAATAGGGGACAAAACTGAGCCTATTAGAGCTCCAAATTTTTGCTTATAAAAAGTATCATTGAATTTTAAATAAACTGAATAGAAAACAAATTCTATAGCCTAAAGAAATTGTCTTTTTTTGGAATCTTAGTGTAAAGTTCAATCGAATCCCATCTTTTTTCAATGCCTAGTTTGACTCTTTTATATCGAATTTTTGGAAATATGGCTATTACATCGAAAGAAACAAAAATATGATTTACTGGTATCTTCACATTCTCAATCTTTTGTTAAATTGAGTTAAGTATAATGCCTCAATTGAAAGAAATCTTAATGGTATTCATAGGCAACTCTGCAGATTGAAACAAATATTGATATGATATGATATGATATTTTTGATATAGGTTTTATAGTCATTTTATTATTTATTCGTATTCTTTAAACGTTACATACTCACGCGCGTTGCCATCTGCGACCGATCGAGCACAACATTGCTCTCGGCTTGTTAGTTCGGGAGTTGACACGATGCGTTGTTTTCCGTTATAACTCGTCAATATAACTCAAAGTTAATGCATAATTCGTATATTTCCTGCCCCCTTAATACGGACGGAAAAAACGGCTGGAGGAGTTTGGGCGAGTGTTTACAAACAATAAGGTTACATAAAAATTATGTGTATTTTTTAGATAACAAGCACTCTATCTCAATTCTTAAAACTCTCTCCTCTCATGACGCGTGTTTTTTTTATCATTTGTGTTGAATAATTGATAAAAATGTACGCGAAATGATTACAATGACAATGTGACAGCCACTTCTTCCCGCGCTATTCGGGACAGCGTGAATTTAGTCTCAGTATCAATCACGATATCCCACCACTGTAGGAAATCAAACATGGCGTCGCCCGCCCAAACTGGAACATTCAATTCGCCCAAATAGGTTTATCGGAACAGCATTATATATTCTCCATTATTCGATAAAAATTGTTTGTTTACATCAATGAGCAGACAAAACGTTGATGAAAAAATGTTCAAACTGTGCGATATTAGGAACTTTTCTCGATTCATAAGATTTAAAATACCTTCACACATACAATAAGCCGCACAAATCCTTACACTCGCCCAAACTGGGACATTTACCTTAATGTGTCGATACGAAATTAGGAAGATAGAAAACTCTCATTGTACACTGCAATTTAAAAGAAATGTAAATATTTTTGTATCAAGTTCAAAAAATACAAAATCAGAAAAGTTTTAAACTTCGATCAAACAAAAAACAAATACGATATACTTCACATAAAATTTCTGCAAAACAATACTGAAAAAACAAAAAAAAGTATCCCTGCTTTTTTTTGACAATGACATGATCTACAAATCTTGGGTCTTTTGAAAAAAATTGACACTAAAGGGTTGTTGTGTTTTTTGCTGAAAAGTGGTGACACTGACGGGTATTTTTGATAGTTATTAATAATAATTCATAATTAATAATCGATTAATTCAATTAATAAATTTAAATAATAATCATTATTTGAATTATTAGTATTAAAATTCAATTTTGAGAAATTTAATTAATTAAAATCATTGAATAGTAATTAATTTTCAGTGTAATTTTTTTTCAAAAGACCCAAGATTCGTAGATCATGTCATTATAAAAAAAAGTAGGGATACTTTTTTGGTTCTTCTAGTACTGTTTTGTAGAAATTGCATCTGAAGTATATCGTATGTGTTTTTCGTTTGATCGAAGTTTAAGGCTTTTCTGATTTTGCATTTTTTGAACTCGATACAAAAACAGTGACATTTCTTTTGAATGACAGTGTACAATGAAAGTTTTCTATCTCCCTGATTTCGTACCAACACATTACCACATTGAATCCCGATACAAGCGCAGCGCCTGGCTGCAGCGCCGAGCCCGTCGGCCGATGTACAGCGCCAAGAAAAAATTCGTTTTCGACACTTCCGAGGTCAAATACAATTTTTTTCTCCAGAAACTTGAAGGTGGAGGTTCATTCCACATGTATGTCAAATTTCAGCCCAGTTGCGTATGGAGACCACATAACAATTTCTAATTGTTTGAGAAATTGTTATTAAAAATACGTTTTTTAACGAATTTCGGTTTTTTGCCTGTTTCGTTTGAAAGGGAAGATATTTATATACATTCCTTGAAAATTTCACTGGATTATCATAAATAGAATTTTATTTATGCTTTTCGCAAGAAATTAGTGTCGAAATGTTTATGTAACAAAATAACAAACAAAAAAAAGGAATATTAAGAAATCTTTCAAATTGTTTTTTTTGGATGATCGAAGACTTCAAGAATATATCATTTATTTAATAATTGAGTTTTTCATGGAAAATTGTGTGATACAGTTGTCCTGGTTTGACCCACATTGAAAACTTCCACATTTTTGGTACCTTTAATATATAAATTGTAAGTATTTTATGTGTTTTTATGCTGTACAAGAAGTACATACATTTTTTAACGATAATTCAACCACCTGTGTTAGTTAAACAACATTATCAGAGAAAAATTTTTGAGAGCAGATTCGTTACAAGCAAGGAAAAGTACGTTGTTTTCCAGTAGATTTCTCAATTCAAAGCCATTAGAATTTGACAAACTGAAACTTGAAACTAAATTGGATGTTTAAGAGTGGAAGCTGCTGTCATTATAGAATTTTGAATCGTGATGACGTTAAAAAATTTAATTTTTAACATTAGAATTGATTGGACAAAATAAAATATTTTTAAATGGAAAATATTATTGATAACAAAATTTCTACTACAAAGCGTTGGAATTAAACGAATATGAAATTGGTTTAAAACTGTGAAAATATTCAATTACCGAGGTATCAATTACAGATAGTTCAATTCTAGTTATTTTGATTAAAAAAAAAACACAATTTTTCACTTTTTAATTTCAAGTCGTTTAATTTTTAACATTCTCAAAATCTCCCAATTCAATATTTCTCAACTTTGAAATATATATTTCATAAAATCTTCAACTGAAATTCGGTCAACATTGAAATACAGAACAAGATTATTATGGTTCCAGTTTCTGAAACTTAACAATTTCAAGCCTTTCAATTCGAAATTGTTTTTTTTTAAGTTGACTTTGAAATGCTCAATATTCTGGAATGATGTCAAGAAAAAACTACTTTAATTTTCAATGCCTAGTTCTAAAATCTTATGTTTCAAGCTTCATTTGATAAATTATTTTACTAATTTTTTATTGTTTTGAATTCATTCTGGAGTCGTTCAATACTAGATTCTTTAATTGCCAATCCTTCAAACTGATTTGGTAAAAACATTTTTTTCGCGACCTTATGAATATTTGATCTTTTAAAGCTCGCAATAGAAGTTGAGTCTTTCTACTCATCTTGCATCTTCTTTCATTAGAAAGACAGGGTGTTGGCCATACCCAATCAAAGTAAGGTTTGGTATATGACTCATCGACCTTAAACAGGTGCAATGGTGCATTGCTTGACTCTATGAAGAAAGGTAGTAAGAATTTCCACTCTACCAGAAGTTAAACAGTTCTAGAACAAGCATTTTCTTAGAATTTGGAGACGCTCAGTTCGAATTCTTTTGCCAAATAAATCAGCCCACATATATTTTTTAATTTTGAATTCTATTTGATTGTTCAGAGTGAAGAATCTTTTTTTTTGAAAATTTATTGACTTTTTTCTGAAAATTATTGATTGTATTAAAAAATGTCCAAATAAAATTTAGGTTTTTAAGATCTATAATCTCATTATTATAAAATGTATTATCAAGAAGCAACATCTGTCTCGGTGAATAAAACAAAAATACAAGGCATTCCAGTTTCAAATTGTAGGAATGAGTTTTGATTTTAAAATAATCATTACAAGTTGAATAGTTATTTCACAGAAAAATGTGTAATTTATGAAGGTTTATATTCTAATGAAAAACGAACATTATTCACAGCGTCAAAACTTAGTCGTGAATCTATTTTTATTACACTTTATGAGACGTGGTTTAATTTTCCAATGAACGTACTTTTTGCCGTGCAGTACGTACGAAAAAACCTTTGAGAAAACGATTATGGAGTGACGTAAATAAGAGAGACCAAGCTTTAAAGTGACGACAAACCTTCTTTATTAAGTCTAAGTAAACTTCTTTGTCTAGTATAAAATTTTTGGTGAACAAGTAGTAACATTTGTCTTTTTTCTTCAAACTAATTAATATTAGTACGAGCACTTCCCTCATGACAATACTATATATAAAATTAAAACTTTTAATTAACGATCTAGTTATACTGCAAAAGAACAAAGTGAGAATAAGACTTAGAGCTGATTTTCACATGTAAAATAAACTTTTTTCTTCTGTAAAAATTTGAGTTGAATGCAATACATTCTCCGGTAGTTTTTTACAATTTTCACCCAAAAGTTAAAGTCTCTATCAAATCTAATATCAATGCGAAGTAGAACAGTTAATTAAACATTCTTATTTTTCCGCAAATAAGCGTATGTGAATAACATATCTTTCGAATCATTCAGTAAACGTATAATAAATATATCAACATTTTTTTCATGTCGATTGAAGAAATAATGGCCCTAAATCATATCGAAAGACTTCATTCCAATGTGACAAACACTGGTATTGAAAACATTCATATTTTTGATAGATTCAATACGTAAATTTCACGCACTTCATAAGTTTTTATGCTTTTCAGTAAATACATGTTTTAATGATAATTCAACCATCTGTATTTATTGAATTACATTACTGGCGAAAAACGATTTACAACAGGTACATTTCAAACCATGCAGGCTGTGAGATGGGCATGTTCATTGTTCATGTAACAGAATCCGTTTTGCATAAAATGGCAAGCTGCGTATGTATTCTATTGATTTGATGGAAAATATTTTTTGGCAGACTTATGAGTCATAAATAATAATAATAATCATAAATATCGTTCAATGCTTTTCTTATGATACATAATTTTTCTCAACTTGACAACTTTTTTTCAACATTGAGAATATATAAATCATGTGTAAAATTGTCTTCTGATTTTATTGGTCAACAAGAAGTTGTAAATTCAAATTATTAAATTTTTTGAATTTCCCAAACCCACACAACCTAAAAGTTGCTATATGCTGTAAGTGATTTATCCTATAGAATTCGAAGTCTATGTTATTGCAAGCATATCCTAAGTGATGAAAATGAACATGTCAATTTAGAAGACTACATAAGTCCATTAAAACTGACAGAAATGTGTAAAATTGACGTTTTTTTTTTATTTAAATATCTCTCAAAATCCACGGAAATAGTATTACAAATATGATAAAATTACACGTTTTTCGAAAAAATATAACTTGTAAATTGACACCAAAAAACTTGGAAAAGCTTCGTTTTTCACTGACTTATGACCGGAAATATGTACACATATTTTTTAGAAAAATGAAAAATTCATTAACTTTTTCCTCTTTTTTTTTTGCTTTGTACTACTCCTACATCTTTCCGCCATGAAGGCGTGTACAATGCAACAGTAGAACTATATTTCCATATATGTTAATTAATCAAGATAATAAAATAATTTCCAAATTGTGTTTTTATGTTTTCTGGTTAGCTTTAGTCAAATGATGTAATCTTTTAAATTTAATTCTATGCTTGCATCATTCAGTATATGTTGGCAAAGTATAGACCGAATATTCTAGTAGGCAAGAATTATCTAAATTTAAAAATGTATCATGTATGAAATAAATTATGTGCTCTTCGCTATTTGAAACTTAAATACGCTTGCGATAGCTGAATCATTTTCTTATCGGACTCAAATTTGAAGGATAAACTACTGGCAGCATAGACAAACTTCAACGTCTTGTGGATTTTTGAAATTCAACAAAGTAATTTTTTCAACCCACCCTACTATACAGGGTGTTTCTTCTATCTTGAGACAGCGAAATATCTCAAGAAATACCCATCTAACGGAAAAAATGTCTGTAAAAAACACAATTTATTTTCGAGGAAGAAAAGGGACCATGCAAAAATTTACCCCCTACCCCACCTCCTGGGGGAGGAAGGGGGGTAAATTTGAAGTTTTACTTGGGAACCTATATTTCTTATTGCAGATTTAGATTCTGCGTTAAAAAATATGTTAGTTCTGTTTGAAAATTTTTTCCCGATCCACGCCAGATGGCAATGCATTTACGGGTTGAAGTTGCGCAGGCACAGGCGCAATCAAGGGTTGTTCACCGGGGGTGGAATGAGGATGCAACTCCCACATTCCAAATCTCGGACTTCAACCCGCAAATGCATCGCCATCTGGCACGAATCGAAAAAAATTTTCGAATAAAACTTAGGTATTTTTTAATGGAAAATCTAAATCTGCAATGAAAAATATAGGTCTCCATTGCTTGTTAACAACAAGACCTTTGAAGAAACCAACCAGTCCATCAAATACAAGGGGGCTAGTTGTTTTTTTTACTGAATTGATTGCTTACCTGGATGTTTGTCGCCATCTTTATGTTGTCAAAAAAAGGGAGACACCCTCTTGGCCGAGAAAGTGTGGTGCTTAGGTAGTGCCCTGGTGCGCCGAATGCTGGCCGCCTCGAACATAGAATATCCCATCTATATAATGGGAACTATGTTTGTGATATGTGTCTGAGGGCGATGGAGGCGGCCCATTAAGTCAAAACTTAAAGTCCAGGAGTTCGGGAGCCCTGTGGAAGACTGTGGCGAATGCATGTTGAAGATCTGCAAGAAATGGCAGGCTCTTAAAGATGCAGCCAACCTAATGCAGGCCCGCACATGGCAGGGTGCCGGCCTTTTGTTTAAGATAGAAACGTTGCCTTTCTTAGTAGACAGCTAGTTGGGTTATTATGTTGGATAGTGTATTTATTTTTTTCCTTCGTTTTCTTTCAAATTTCTTCCGTTTAAATTATTCTACTACAACATAACATTCAGTATATTCCTTAATAACTTCTTTTTTTTCAATGAATACCTAGAGGTTAAAATTGAATTAAAACTGCCTATGGTTTATTTCATTTATTGAATGATGATGAATTTGATTTTGGGAAGGGTGTTAATTTGCAATTAAACATGATTAGCATCCATATGGATGTTCGATTACTCGTTATTCGGTGGAGGAGAAAGTAATTTCTGAATTATAAAGGGAACTTAATTTAGCTGATTTTTTTCATGCATCTCTTTCTTTTTCTTCTTTTCTTTTCAAAACATCTTCTGTTCAAATTATCCTACTGCAACATAACCTTTAGTATAGTCCTTGATAACTCCTTTTTTTTCTTAATAAATATCTAGATGTTAAAATTGAATTAAAACTGCTTATGGTTCATTTCATGTAATTAATGATGATGAATTCAATTTCGGGAAGGGAGTTAAATTGCAGTTAAATATAATAAGCATCCATATGGATGCTCGATTACTTGTTGTTCGGTGGAGGAATAAGAGATTTCTGAATTGTAAAGGGCACTTAATTTAGCTATCTTTTCATGTACTTCTTCCTTTTCCTTCTTTTTCTTTTAAAATATCTTCTGTTCAAATTATTCAACTACAACATAACCTTTAGTATAGCGCTTAATAACTCCTTTTTTTCTTAATGAATACCTAGAGGTTAAAATTGGATTGAAACTGCCTATGGTCTATTTCATTTAATTAATGATGATGAATTTGATTTTGAGGAGGGGTTTTAATTAGCAGTTAAATAGAATTAGTATCCATATGGATGGTTCGATCACGGCGGAGGTTCGGCGAGGGAGTAAGAAATTTCTGAATTATGAAGGGAACTTAATTTAGCCAACCTTTCAGTAAGTTTCCCATTGTTTATAATTGAAGTTTCTTACCTGTAGATGAGTAGATATCCGTCACGTATGGCTCGGTGAATTTTAGGAAGAGGACTCCATGGTGCCACGACGGATTTTTGGCACAGACTAAGTTGTGACGTGTAAAAGGGTAAGGGCAGATGTAACGGCGAGGCCCGCTTACAAATTGAAAATGTATACCAGCGTTCTCTGGAGAGCGCGGCAAGAGGCTCTAAATTCGAAATTTAGTGTTATTTCTCATAAATGATTGCGAGTTGAAATTCAAACCTTTAAATGGCTTTTCGAGTGCAAAAATACAAAAACATGTTTCGAGTATTGGAGACTTTGTGTTACAAGGCACAAATTATATGAATATATACATTGAAAATGCAAGCTGCGTATTGAACAAGAGCTACGTTCGACAAGAAATCGTATTGTAAAAATCCGGTCACAACATGAACTTTGGACCAAAGTTTTTTAGAAATGTCAATCAATGAGTCAAACATTTTGCGACTTATATCTAGTAGGCGGAGCCACGCGACCTAGTTTCTAATTAGTAAAATGGCTTTAAAATTCCATGACGTCAGCGATTTGATTCGCTGAGGGACTTGAGTAGGGGAATTATTCTGTTCGAAAAGTAGTTAATAAAAAGGCGCGCACAGCAGAAAAAGTCAGATTTCTCATCTTGAAACCCGTTGAAAACTACTTTTAACCTGCGACTCTCAGTCTTGTATGTTGAACTTGGAAAATTTTGTGATTCAAATTCAATCAAAGACTCAAAAATATTAAAATCCTGTAACGCAGCGTGTTTAACGGTAAATTAATGACTTGTGTGCATTAATTAACACTTCAATATATAAACTTGAAAGCTTGACAAGAACAGCAATAAATAAATCTTGTTAATTTGTGAGGATAAACAATGGTGTTCTTATTTCAAATTCAACCTAGTTCTACGGCAGTGCTTTCCACCACTCAACGGCAGCATACGAACCTGCCTTTAACAAATCAGTGGTCGAAGTATTTCATCCTGGAGTAATTTTTGAGTCTCATATCGAATCACCTCTTTATGAATAGGGTGTTTCGATATTGTTTTACATTAACAGACTGCTCACTTGTGGTAAAGATTTTGTGGGTTACCGTTTTGGTCTTTGCTAACTTATCTCCAGGTATATAAAAGTGATAAGGGACCTCATTGAATCCTTCCAATAGACTACTATTTTCTTCGTCATTTAAATCACGAAGGTTGAGATAGTCTATCAGTTTTGTGAATCTAACTGCGTTAGATTTTTGTGCGTCATGAGAATTTTCTGACGCCACTGAGTCCTGAATTGGAGGAGAATATACTTCACACTCCTTCATCTCAAGAAGTGGTATGGTTGAATCTACAGCTTTGTCTGATGAATTTATTACAGAAATTCTAACCGAATTTGCGATATTTGATACTAAAGCCTCGCTAGCAAAATTATCTGGTCCGCATAGAATTCTTCTCATGTATCCCTCTTTTAGGTTTGTAGCTTTTATAGGTAATGTTGCTAATCCTTTGGTTCGAGCTGGCAACTTTATATTTGTGTGTGTAATGATAGGATGCCTTCATGACCTAAATGCATACAATCGTCCGCAAAATTCAAAATCGCCCCATTTTGCTTCAAAAAGGAAACACCTATGAGCCCATCTCATTGAATAGGAAAATCGTTAGATATCACTTGGAAAGGTGTGATAACTCCTTTCACGAATATCTTTAATTCTCCCATCGTTGGAATCATATTGGGGCCGATCCCTACAAGACTGTAAATTATTTTCGAATTTACGCCTACTCGCGGGCCTGAAGCTCTTGTTTTTATCAAATTCACACTTGAACCAGTATCAATTAAAGCTTGAATCGCACCGTTTTTGAAAGAAAATTTTCTGAAATTTACTATCGGTACTAGTTCTTCTGCAGTGTGAAGCTTCAAAATTATTCTTTTGGGGGTGTCTTCTGATTTAGGGTCGCAACCTTTCCCTTTTGTTGGACCTTTTGCTCGTTCAAATAAATAGAGAAATTACTTAGTCCCTGCTTAGCTCGGCATATTTCGTGTTTGTGTCTTTTCCTCAATTTGCAATGATTATAATCGTGACCGGGTCTCTCGCAATAAGAACATTTTCTGCTCTCTCTATTCTTCACATTCTGCTTCTAACTATTTTTAGAATAGTCGCGCTGAAAGTGTCCGCATTCTTGACATTTGTAACATTGTATAGAATCGAAGTTATGCTCAGACTTAGAATTCTCTTGAGCTTGCATACGAGCTATACATCTGTACACATTTTGACTTGATTTAATTTTTAAGTCTGATCGTGACGAAGTAGAAGGGACTGATTCAGAGTCAGCAGGCATATACACCCTCCCCCAGTTCTTAATCTCTCGTTCAGCTTCAATAGCTAGTGCGATCGCATCACCTAAAGAATATATTTCTCTGTCAGGAATATTTATATAGATATGAATATCCAACCCACGCAAAAAATTACCAAAACAGTTTCTTTGAATGCCTCGCTTCTACCGACCCCCATTTCCCCCGGAGTATTTCTAAAACTTGAGTTGTGAGCTTGTTTGAAATTTGATCAACACGCGCCCCATATTCTTGAATAGTCTCTACTGGACTTCGTTTAATATTAGCCAGAGTTTGTAATAACTGATTGACATTTTCTTCTTGAGAATAAATTCGTTGAAGGATTTTCAAAATATCATTCAACTCTAAGTGACTTTTGTCTTGGATATGATTTCGTGCTTCACCAGTGATTTTGGTAAGAATCAGCAATCTTAAAAAACATTCTCAACGAAATCTTTTCTCGCTATGTGCCCATCCACACGGAATGAGATGCCGAATTGAACGTTTGTGAAATTAAATCAGAACCACTAAGGAAGCTTCATCTGGTCCGAAATGTTAATAATGAAACAAATATGTTCTTGGGAAAATTGTATGTCACTATGAAGATTTAGGACCAGATAATCTTTCCTCAGTATTTTCCATTTAATTTCCTAAAATTTCAACTACATGTCTCATTCCGCGTGTAAATGTGACGATCCTAAATGTTTTGGCGTGAATTTAAAAAATTTAATTTGCGAAATTAAATCTTTTGAATTCGATTTTAATGTTTTGGTTCCTTTTTCCACCAGAAGTGAAAACTTCCCTAGCCGAACTCTCCGGCTACGACGAAACCACTGATGATTGTCCAATTTCGAACTATTATTTTATCTGGAAATTCAAATTTATATTCTAAACAAAACTATTTCTACTCAATTAAATTAACAACGGGTTCTGAAGTAAAGAAACAGGTTACTCTAACAAAGGATTTATATTCAAACTCTTTCTAGATCAACAACAAATTTTACAAGACCAAAGTCTTTTAGAATTAGGAAAGAACTCCGAAAAAGATTTCGCGCCGCGAGATGACCAAGTTCTAATTTCAAAAATCGAAGTCGCTCGCGGCCTTCTGGATCGCGCAGCGATCCATACATTTCCCGAGCAATCCTACTCTCATTAACAGTCACACGTCACAACAATCACAACTCAAGTTTTTACCCTCAACCTGACTAACGTATGACCTAAGCCTTACGTCAACCCATGATGCAAATCCGACCTAGTTTGCTTTCCGAAAAAGTCCCATTAAACACGTTTCTTTGATTTAGGCTTAAATCTCATTTCATGCTCCACTATCAAAAACGTCAAATAACTAATGGTAATAAAAACCTCGTTTATTTTTACGATTTTCGTTCCAATAAATTTCTACTGAAATTTTAAATTTAGAATACTTATTTAACAATGTCTCCTTCATTTGATTCAACGTTTTTCCCAAATATTACGAAGTCGTGTTTTGTACGTCTAAGTAACCCTCTTTTCAAAACCCTCTTTCAGTACACTCAATCTACATTCCTTGGTTCTTATTCCGCATTCTAAATTGGAGCTGAAAACAAAATCTGAACAACATTTTCCAAAAGCACATGCACGCAATAAAATTTAATTCAATATTTAATTCATAAATTCCTCAACTTCAGAGCCAGTTCGCTTTTCAGAAAACAAAGTCTCTCTCTTAATTTGACCCATTTTAGTAAACTCAAGAATCAATTGATCAAATAATTTCATTTTTGATTCTTGCATATGTAATATCAATTGTATTGATATTCAAACATTTCGTGCTTTTTGCAACGTCCGTAAGGTGCTGCCTCTAGTGACTAGTAATCGATTAAACAATAATTCGTAAATTGTTACATACAGGAGTATTGAAAAAAATGTCTGTAAGTGAGAAGTCGGATAAGTGTCACGTGGCCTCGTTGTAAACGCATCACCCAAGGGAAAGGGGTGTCTAAGTTTTTGAAAATTGTTTGTATAAATTATGTAGCATTCTAATCAGCGAGCTTGGACTTCGTTAAAAAATCGGAGATGTTAATTTCAATAAATTTTATTGCACTCAACTCGGAAATAATTTGTAAGATATGTTGAGAACTTCTCAGGGACGTCATAACGATAA
>JAUMHM010080177.1:0-13695 GCA_032362435.1 Melikaiella ostensackeni
CGCGAATTGGACGAAAATAGAACGTTTTTCGGCTAGACCATGAGTGGATTTCAGGATTTCTTCCCCTTAAAAATCCCTCTTGAAATTTTTTCCCCCCTCAAGGTTTCTCCTTAAAGATTTCGTCCCCCTAAAATTCCCCCCCTACGCCTCATCCCCACCACGTGCTTCTGGCCGGCGATATCGTCTGAGATTGTTGGCGTGGAACTGTCCGCGTTCCTGCTGGTTCTCAGTGTTTTGTAATATGTACGCGTTGTTCGCGATCTGCTTTTTGACTCGGTAGGGGCCTTCGTATAACGCTAGGAATTTACTCATTATGCCTGTTGCCGTGTGTGACACGTTACAGGCCTTTGCTAGCACCCATTCTCCTACCGAAAAGCTTACCCCTTTTTTGTTCTTGTTGAATCCAGCCAACTGCTTCTCGCGTTTTCTTTTGATTCGCTCTCGTATTACCATGATTTGTTCCTGCCGATTTTGCTGCTGATTTTGAGGTGTTGCCGGCAACCAATTCTGCCACCATCTTTTAGGCTTCCTTCCCCATAGAGCCTCATATGGTGTAACTTTCGTTGTGTCATGGTATGATTCGTTTAGGATGGTTTCTATTTTTTTGAGCTCGTTGAACCAGGGACCATGATTTGTCGGTGGTAATAGGGTTCAGAATAGTCTCGCCAACTCCCTATTAACCCTTTTCACCATCTTGGGTCGGGGATGACGGATTGAGGTAAGGATCATTTTAATTCCTCGCTCTTCTAGTGCTTGCCTCCATCTGTGGCTCGTAAATTGTGTACCTCTATCCGAAAGCACCTTTTATGGCTTACCCAGCACATTAGTAAATTCATCGAGCTTCTTGACTGCTACTATATATCGCTGGTCGCTTTCTTGAGGGCATGAAGCTTCGTAAGCTTCGTGAAGGTGTCGATCATAACGAGGAGTTGCTCGTATCTGTATTTGGTTTTGGTGAGAGGTAAAAAAAAATCAATGGACACGAGCTCGAGCGGTTCGTTTGGTAAAACGGGTTCCTGTAGTGCCTGTTATGCCTGGGTTGACATCTTATGTCGCTGGCACGCGTCGCAGGTGGCTATCACTAAACGCGTGACTCGTGCCATCTGCGGAGCATAGAACGATTCTTTGAGAATCTTGTAAGTCTTCTCTGCCCCCGGATGTCCATAAGAGATGTGGCATTCCCAGATTAGAGTCTGCAATGAATCCTTAGGCACGTATATGCGATACACGAGTCCAGCATGGTGATATAGATTTTTGTTTATGATTCTGAATCTAGTTTTTTCGTTCTTCTGAAGCTCTATATCTTTTATTAGTTGTTGTACTCTTCTGTCTGCTTGTTGTTGTTGTGGTATCTGTCGAATTTGTTACTCCACCTCCTTGGTACATTTTTTGCTTAATGCGTTGATCACGATCTTGGTTTCTCCACATTTTAAAAAAAATAATTTTCTTCTTCCTGTAGTCGACTTAATATGTCAGCCATGATGTTGTTCTTCCCAGGAAAGTGCTCCACTTGTATGTCATACTTGTATCGCGAGAATCCAGCGCGTTAGACGTGCGTTCGCGAATTTACATGTTTTTAAAAATGTCAGTGCTAAATGGTCAGTGCGGTTGATTATCTTGGCACCGTGCAAATAAGTTCGGAACTTCTGCAAGGCCTATAGTTTTGCTAGGTGTTCCTTCTCGGTCGTCAAATACGTGAGTTCCGGTCCTTTCAAGGTGCGGCTTGCGAGGGTAATAATTTCTTTCTCCTGTTGATCGTCTAACTGATAGAGCACCGCACGTAGTGTATAATTACTGGCATCGGTTTCCAAGTAGTGGTTTTCTCTTGGGTCCGAAAAGTGAAGCATGATAGAACTTCCAAAAAGTTGTTTAACTCTCTCGAAGCTTTCTTGTGCCTCTTGGTCCCATCGCCACGGTACAACCATTTTTAGTAACTTTAGAAGTGGTACTGTCTTTTCCGCATGTTTGTCGTTGAATCTCGAATAAAAATTTATCAGTCCCAAGAAACCTCTCAATTGTTTTATTTTTTTGAGTGCTAAGAAGTCCTGAATACAACTTATTTTATCAGGATCGGGTTTGATTCCTTCCGTGGTCAACACAAATCCAAGAAACTTCGTTTCTTCTTCAAAAAAGTTGAACTTGCTGAGGTTTAATGTTAGATTGTTGTTCTCCAACCTTTCTAGGATTTCTTCGAGGTGTTTTAGGTTTTGCTTGTTGTCTTCTGAAGTTATCAATGTATCGTCCACAAAAGTAATTATATGTTCGCCCATTCCCTGTAGTGCATGGTCTAATCCGCGAAGAAGTGCGGCCGTGCTGCTTTTGAGTCTGAATGGGACGACTCGGAACTCATAACTCCTTCCTCGATGTTAGAGTGCCGTGTACTGTCTCGACTGGGGGTGCAGGGGTACCTGCCAGAAGCTGCTGGTCATGTCCAGACTTGACATTATATTTATACCCCCACATTTTTGGAAGAGTACCTCCGCTGGCTTGGGACACTCCCAGTCCTCTATTGAAATCTCATTCAACTTCCGCGTATCCAGACATAGGCGCATTTAGCCGTTCTTCTTTATGACCGGCACGACTGCGTTTATGTAGGGACTATTTGACCTTTGAATAATTCCCATGCTTACACTTTCTGTATTTCCATATTTACCTTCTCCCTATGGGCCATAGGGATTGGGTAGGTACGTCCTACAAAGGGTTGTCCGTTCTTTACCTACGTGCTGATAGTTGGTGAGTAATCCGGGTGCGCGTCGGAAAACTTGCCTGTGCCTTAATAGGATATCACCCAGGTTTATTCTCTCCTCATCATTTAGACTGGGGCTCTCATTGATTTTCTTTCGAATCTCGTCCCATGTGATTTCCATACGCAAGTCCTCCTCCTCTGGTGCATCCTTCACTTCATTCCTTGTGTTGTCGTGCGCAGTAGTTTCTTCCATCGTTGTCCTGATGGTGCTGAGATTGTACTGCCACCCATGTGGCGTGCTACTCTCATCCTATATAATTCTGATAGCGGGCCGATTGTTCAGATACGGAAAGGTTAGCGTTTTCGCATCTAGGTCAATGTGGGCTCGGTACTCATCCAGCACGTCTATCCCAATTATACAGGCGCGGGATAGGCGTGGCACGACTAAGAATGCTAGTTGAATTGTGATACTGGGTAGCTGTACACCCGCGTCGATTTGTTTGCTCAGCCGTACTGCCTTGCTCCTCATTAGCGCCGCTACGGACAAGTCTGCCAGTGGTAAACTCGAGTAGCAACTAAATCTTTCCTTGTTGTTGTTTAGGAAATCTTCCGAGATGCAGGTAATTTCTGCACCTGTATCAATTAATGATTTTGTAAAAATTCCGGCTATCTGCAGATTAGCCGTGTAGCATTTTGATCTCCTTTTCGGTGTCGATTGCGTGGTTTTCTCCATTAACTCTTCTCTTGTAATCATTAGTGTGCGGGCGTAGTACTTGACTTCAGGTGCCGCGACAATGTCATCCTTTTGCTGCTTCATTGCCGCGGCTCCGGGGCGTTTTCCGTCTTTGATTCTGTTGTTCCATTGGGTATTGACTGCCCATTGACTTACGAGGTGGGTCAATTTCAATGCTTTGTACTTTGTATGAGGGCTGACTTTGTGGCTGGCGCCATGTGTTTCCCTCATAAGGGGTCCTTTGCCCCCCCCCCGCACCTGGGTTAGGTCGGGCTCCTGAGTAGCCATTTTGTCGGCTGTTGCCAGCCTGTGACGTCTAACCTCCATGGGAAAGGGGGGGGGGGAGCGTGCTATTCACCTTCACGTGGGCGGGTCCTTGTAGTTAATTTCTGCATTGTCCCTGATGGTCGGAGTTTCCTTTCCGTTAAGTATTGGTTCTATTCCGCCCATCCAGGTAGCCGGTGTTTGGGCTACCGATCTTATCGAACTCCTCCAGGAGTTCGATTATGTGCTCGCATTGGTTTATTTCTCTACCAATGATAGCATATTTAATTTCGTCATTATAGTGGCGGGCCAACTTACGGACCACCTCCTCCTGTCCAGGGGCTGGTGTTAGGTCACTTACCTGCGCAAATATGCGGGTGGCGTATTCCGTACGTGACTTGTCTTTCTCAGTTGTGAAGCAACCGAACTCTAGGAGCTTCCTTACTTCATGCTGGGCGTGTTCATTCCAGTACCTCTGCTTGAACTTGTTTTCGAAGGCTTCGATACTGGTGATACCGCTTTTCACTACCAACCACCAATCGATTGGGGGACCCGATAGGGACTTTTCTATTAAATTATCCAGATCACAATCCTTGGGACGTACTACCTCCCAGTATTGTTTCAGCTTCCGTAAGTACGTCATGGGGCTGCCTTCCCCGTTGAATTCGGGTAGCACGTACTTGATATTTGGCTTGGTTATTGTGACTGGGCTGCTAGGTCGACTTGATGAGTCATCGACAATTCGCTCCGTCACTCGGGCATGGGCGGTCTCCAGGCGATTGAATCGAGATTGTATCCGCAGCTCTCGGTCTTCCATGCTCTGCGTGATGTTCGTTGAGACTTCTAGCCATCTGCTGATGCTAGACTCGATGGCTTGAAGCTTGCCTTGCAAGACCCGGTCTTTTTCCGCTATTTGTTGTTCACAGTATCTCCTCTCTTCAGCCAGGAGTTTCTGCGTACGTTATTCTAGTTCGTGTAGGCGTTGATTTATGGTGCGCCACAATTGTTCCGGGTTCGTTGCAGGTACCGTCTGCTGAGTTTCATATAGTTCCTCTATGCTCGTGGGGTTTAAGCCTTGAATATCAGCGTCGTTTGCTCCTAGTGGTTCACTCTAATGAAGTGACTTCCTTCCTGCCTTAGAGGATCTCAACTGGGCTCGATTCATTGTTACTTTAGTGTCGTTAAAAAAAAAGGAAGTTGCAAAATGTTTCTCTGTTCGCGCTCTCTTTGTCACTTAACACCAATACCACTGTTAGATTTCCACTACTTAGTTTTTTTTTACACAGATTTTTGTTTCTTTTCACTTTAGTTTTTAATTTAGTTCTTCACAAAATTCACTGTCTCTTACTAATCATACTTTTCCGTTCTTCTAACCATTCATCCAGTTCTTTCATGTCTCGTGGAACATTCTTCTGACTTGTCGGCGGTGACACATATACTTTTTCGAAATTCCTATCTCCTTTAAAGAATGCTTTAATCAATCTATCTTTATCCATATTAACTGTACGGTGAAAAAAAGAACCTTGCTTTTTTCAACTCGACATGGCCCACGTTGGGCGCCAATTGTAACCCTTGAGGTTTTATGATAAATTAATTATTGAGTTAATTATCTTGATCAGTGCTTGTTACTATTAAAAATCTTAATTAAGGAAGTGTCGCATGTGAGAAAAAGCAGGATTCTTGGATTGACATTGGATTTATTCAAAAAATCCTTCGCTATCTATTTTACAAAGATGGGCCCTATTACCTACTCTAGTTTAATTTAATGCCTAATGCGAGAGAAAAGGGTAAAATTTAAATTTATAATGTTTATAGCCAGTCTATCGTATTCACTTGTGTAATACACTCGAAATAAGTTAAAACATATTCATCTTTATCACCTACGCACACATAATTATATTTGCTAGCACTTTACATTCTAATGATTTATTGCTATCTTCTTTTTTTTATATTATTTTTTTCAACTCTTACTGAACATACAAAGGTATTCTTCTCATTACAAAATTTTATTCACACAAAATAATTGCTTGCACTGACGCAATTCTTTCTCTCTTATTTACTTTAAGTATGAGTTGTAGATTTTATTATATTTTTCAAATCTGGCTAAATCTACTGAGCGCTACCCGCAGGTATCCTTGCTTTTCGTCCTTTTTCTTTTATTCTACTCTTAACGTGAGAGACCACTGCATCGACTAGGAGCAAGGCTAGCCTCGACCTATTCTTCTGTGACTCTCTGAATTCATAAATCTTGAAGAAAAGCGAACGCTACGTCGACTAGGTTGCGAAACAAACTTCGGCCTATTCTCCAGTGTCCCTTCAAAGTAATATCCTATCAAAGTAATATATATCATCTAGGGAGCGAAGCGGACTTCGACCTATACTTCAGTGATCTCTTCGTTCTTGGGATTTTATATTAAAAACTCACACGTACGAAAAGCAGGGATTATGGTTCTATTAACCTGGGATTGTCCTGCTTCATGACCTATTATGCCTACTAATCACACACAAATGCTTAGAGTCAAAATTTCATTAAATTTTATAGCTAAAAGCCTTGGCTTTGACAACGATTCATAAATCCTATACCTGACCTATAGGCGTTCGAGAAAAACCTTTCTTTCTTTTACTTCCGCGCTGAGCGGTATTTACTTTGGCTCTACAAGGAGCAAGGCTAATGGCCAGTGAAGGCTGCCAAAGGCGAGCGAGAGAGATAGAATCTTTTAAGGGATTTATGACCCTTTTAATTTATTTTCCTTGAAAGAATTTAAAACTCGAAATATTTTCGGAAACGACCAACACCTTATTTCGAAAAGGCACGTTGTGAGCTTTCTTAGCCAGATCGGGGTCTTCATTCACATCTGCCTATAAGCACTCAACGGCTTTAAAGGACCCTTTAGGAATTTACGATATACCACTACATCGTCTAGACAACCGGTCCAAGAAGTTGAGTGCCATAAATAGTAAACTGTCAATCATACTCTAGCTTCTTATGGGCAGACGGGAGTCTACTCCTAGCACTAGCTAAGGAAGCGGCTACAGGTGGATAGCAGTGAGAGTGTAAATACCTCACGGGTATATAAAACATTTTTGATAAAAAAAATTGTATTTCATTGATTCGTGCTGCGGCTATTGCCCAGATATTTGAGAAATGTTACGGTTTCATAAATTCCAAATACCTATAAACTGACGGGCAGAGCATGGTCAACCGTGTCCCCTGGCCTAAGAACTGGGGTGCTGGGATTCACGAGCTGTCAATCACGCTCTAGGTTCTTATGAGCAGACGGGAGTCTACTCCCCGCACTGGTCAAGAAAGCGGCTACAGGTGAATGTCAGTTCAGACTCGAATATTTTTCTCGCAGAAGAGAGTTTCACTAAAGTCTAAATTCCTCAGGGGAAAACCTGACGGTAAAAGTAGAAAACCGGTTTTGAGGACCTCACTTTTGTTCCTTTCGTAGGGCATCTTTGTACCATTTAACTGAAAGCGTTTCTGCCTCGTGGCTGGAGCAGAGCTTGACTTAGGTCGATAGGTAACAGATGTAGGGAACGTCCCACTGACTTCGACAACCTACCTGATTTGTAGACAGGCAATAAAAACAATTATCACTTTATTAGTGGTGCATTAGGAAGTTAATACTGTTATGATTACCGGCTAAAATCCTGGAGTGTAATTTAGAACAAATTTATGATTCTCATCTTACGAAAGTAAGAATTCGATTATAGACTTGAATCTTTTCTTTACAAATTACTCTATTAGGATTAAAGAAATAAAAGGCATAAAGCCAATAGATTATAAGCATTAAAGTTCTAATAGAGGTATATTTGAAAAGGAAAGAAATCCGTTTCGTGTTTATTGAAAGACAGTGTGAATTAAAATTAATATTTGAATGTACGAAAAATAAAAAGAACAAAAAAAGACATTTATCAGAAAGTGGGAATAAAAAAGAAAAAAAGAGATAGAAGATGTGTAGTTGATATGTTTTGATTAGATCGTTCGAAAAATATAAATAAAATAATGATGTAAAATAATCAGAACTATTTGGTAAGCAGAAATTTTTTGCGCATTTCTATCATAGATAATTATCGGTAATAATAAGATCTTCATTGTAAAGAGGAAGTTTAATGTTAAACGTTTGATGAGATTGTTCATTCTTATGTAATGAAGAGCTTAGATTAGCTGTTAGGGACCTGTATTTGTACGTATAGCGTGGTGCAGGTATTATTGAATAAAAAACAAATTCTGAGGAAATAGAATCTTATTCTTTCTCCATGCAGAACCCATTCTCAATTTAAATTTAAGAAAAATAATTAGATTAATTATGAGCTAAATTAGTTATTTTTCAAATAGTTAATCGGCACAAAGCCTGCAAGGGTTACAATATATATATTGTAACCCTTAAGGCTTCATGCCGGTTAACTAAATGCAGATAATTAATTAAATTCGTATATATTTTGATTTTCTCTCTTAATTTATAGATAAAGGTGGGTTCCGCATGGAGAAAGAATAAGATTCCAATTACAATAAACTTGGTGTTATTCAATAAATCCTACACTACGCCATTTGTGCACGTTTGAAACCCTAAGAGCTAGTCTAAATTCTTTTGGTATTCTAAAAACAAAAGTGCAGTCGCGTGATGCACCTAAAGCAATGATTTCTTTATAACATAAATTTTATTGGCTAGACCAAGATGTACATGAGACATAGACCTATTATCGGTTATTTTCTATTCTATTTACTCCTTTTACGAGTTGTTGTCCTATCCTTTTATCTCTAGAACGTCGTTCACTAAACGAACTGCCACTTATTTCATTATCTTTTCATATTCTTTACATTTGTACTAAAATCCTTTTAATACATACATTTTATTTTTTGTTCTTTTATGAATTTTTCTTGATTACAGTTTTTATCCTATCTTTTTATTTTATAGTGGTTATTCGCTTAACGAATTGCTACTCATTTTACTATCTTTTCCTTTATTTTACACTCCTTCTAATATTTTCTTATACATACATTTTTTTTGTTTTCTTATGAATTCTTCTTGATTATTACTATTTAGATTATTTATATAACAGAAGCTAAGCAAATTTTGTTCTTTTCAAACCTTCCATTTGCACTGTATTGCCTGAGGAGCAATTATCTTCTATTCTTTTCGTCTACTGACGTCTTATTCTATTTTATTGCTCTCTTAGAATCGTTTAAAAAGTAAGGAATTTAATCTCTTAATACACTCGTATAGGCAATCGTGAATTTATTTTCGAGCCTAATCTATGAGGATTAAAGTAATCGTAACATTCATTGACTTTCTAACAGTTCAATGATCTCGCTATTTAGACCTTTATTGGACGGTCATAAATCAGGTGGGCTTACAGATTCCCTTGGACGTTTCCCAACCTGTTTCGCTGAGGCGTGAGTCGAGGAACGCTCGAGCTGCACGACAAGAATGCTTTTCGTTAAGGGCGACAAGGATGGTCGCGGAAAGAAGTGAGAGAGAAATCCTCAAAACCGGTTTCTAACTTTCGTAGCTTCACTTTTCCTCTGAGGAAATTCTGTTTCGTAGTGCAACTTGCTTTCACAAGAGAAGTATTTGTGCCTCGTCTGACATCCACCTGTAGCCGCTTTCTTAGCCAGTACGGGGAGTAAACTCCCGTCTGCCCATAAGAAGCTAGAGTGCGATTGACAGCCAGTGATTTACAAAACTCAACTCCTTAGACCAGTTTACAGAGTGAACCCTGCTCTGCTCGTCAGTTGAAGTAGTGTAAATTATCAGCGGAAATATTCTCTGATTTGTTTTTCAAAATTTCGAGTAAAATTCAATAAGAATTTTCATTAATATCACCAATTCAAAAATCAAATAGATTCAATATAATTTGCTTCGATTTATTTTATCGCTTTGAGGATTCCAGAGATGTTTCAATCTCGTGGCGAAAAAGCGCAAATTCTTTTAAGAAAAACTAGCCTTTTATGGACCAGGTAGAGAAATGAATTTCTGCCTGCTCTTAAAGGAGTCTTTCGTTTTCGGGAAAGAGTTAAAAGGTTAGGCTTTTGCCCCTAAGACTTTAACTTTCTTCACTCTGAAGAGAAGTATGAGAAAGGACAGGAGGATGAATCCTCCAGCCATCCTCAAGGTACTCTCCTTGATTTGAGCGCTTCGCTTGCAACATCTCAACTGTCATTTTGGAGCTCGGCGAGCGGTTTTTATAACACACGTCCCACTTCAGTCTCCCACTATACGCGAGTTTTCCTCTAGTGGGAGGCTGAAGAGTCTGCGCTTTACATTCCTCTCCCGTGCGATGTGATGTTACGCAATGCTCGCACTGGCGATTGACATTTTGCCTATGGGCAGGCTACCCCTGTGCAGGTTGGCGCGAGCAAATGAAATGAAGCTTTATTATTTTCTCTGATAATACAATTTTCTTAATTTATTGTTGATTAATATATACGGGTCGTAGTGATTAAGCATATAGTAGATAACAAAGTGTATTACTTCTGCAGTCTTCCCCTCTCTATAGTCTATCATAGATTTCTAGCTGTCTTATCTATTCTTCTTCTAATTATATTCTCTTTATTGGTAATACAGATACAAATTATTCTATATTACACAATCCATCGATTTCTCGACCTTAGATACGGAATTAACTTTTTATTTCTTTTGTATGTTTTATTTCATTTTATCTCCTTTTTTCTTTTATCTTATTTTATCATTCTATTCTAGCTATACTGTCGTAGGTACAATTTCTCTCTGTCTCTATTTTCTAGATTCTACCTTTATTACAAGGAGGCATGTAGCGCTATACTAAGATTTTATTTGAGATACATATTTTATATTATGTCAAGACAGTCTCTTTTAGTCAATAATCAGAACTTATGCCTTCGTAATATGGGACGATGCCCAATACACATAATCATATATAGTAAAATTATTGTCGTTCGCATAAATGTAAAAGGATACTTGAATTCACCTAATCAATTAAGACAGGATTTAAATTCATATCAAGTTGAGTTAAGAATATTTGAGCTCTGCTGCTATTTAAATTCTATCTCTCTGGTCTCGTCTTTCTAGTAAGAATGAATTTCCACGAAATATTTCAAATTTGAATTCAACTCAGATAATATTAATATCAATATTTATTTCAAGAATACTCGGTTCTCCTTTTGCTATGCTCTGTGGATGAGCTCCGCGGCTAACTAAATTCTTTCTCGTTTTATTCTTCGTCTAGTGATCAGGAACTAAGAAAGGTGAAGGACAGGATAAAAATACTTTATTCAAACTCCTTCTTGGCCCTTGGTAAGAAGTTCAGTCACGCAGGAAGTTGTGGAAATCTTCCTCACACCTAGAAAAAGAAGTGCACTTCAATTCTTCGGTTGAAGGTCTTTCTCCGCGGAGAAGAGCTCCAGAGCGTTAGGAGTACAGAATTTTCATCTTCTGCTCGTAACCCTTGTGACTCCTAGTGAGGGAGCTGTTCTGCCCAGAGACGAAGCCAGAGGCTTCAACCTTGCCAGGGTAGCCTGCTTCCGTCTTACGCGGCTGATCGTCCAGCCGCCAACTCTCTCAAGGAGCTCGCGTCCTGTCTTTTTATCTGCCCTTCACGAGTCCCCTACTCTCACTCCACCTTGTTTCCATCTTGCTTGTACTCGGTGCGTCCTGCGTTGTCCTAACGTTCTGCTTTGCCTCCTTCTCCTCGAGCTGCTTGGGTGACTCCTTTTCTTCGGGCTTGGGTTGCTCGGACGTCTTCTCTTTCTTAGTTTCGCTTTTGATCTCCTGCGCTGCTTTCTCCTCTGGCAAGGTTGCTATCTCTTGGCAGCCGTCTTCTTCTTCCCGTTGATGTTCCGGGCTCGGGCAACTATCTCTCTTCCTGCTGCTTTCCAGGAGATCGCTGTGCTCTGCTTTTCGTCGTCGAGATAGCATTGCACCTCTACGCTTGGGTAAATGTCGGTCAAGGCGTACTGGGTCTCTACTGCGGGCATGGTTGTGTTTACTGTGGTGACTCACTGGCTAGTGACGCCTACGCTGCTCGTCTGACACTTCGAGGCGTCATTCTTCCTTCCCTTGCTAGCTCCCAGCCCCCACTTCCACTCGTCTTACGTAGCGCTTGAGATCTTTAGCATGATACTGCCGTCACTCTCTTTGAGTAGTGGGGTGTTGTAGGACGTATGCGTTCCTGGCGACTCTCTCTTTCATCCGGTATGGCCCCTCATAGAGTGCCAGGAACTAGGCCACTATGCCGGTCGTAGTGTTAGGAACATTGTATGCTCTTACCAACACTTCTTCACCAATCTCGAACGTGACTCCTACTTTGTTGCGATCAAGTTGTCGAATGCGGTTCTCTCTTTTCTGCCTAATACGGTTTCTGATTATTGCGACGTACTCTAGATGGTTCCTTTCTATTTCATTGGTTTCAGGTGGCATAAACTATTCTCACCACCTTGTAGGTTTCTTGTTCCATAGTACCACATAAGGAGTGGCTTCTGTGGTTTCGTGATAGGTTTCGTTTATGATTCTTTCTATGTTATTGATTTGTGAGAACCACGAGTTGTGTCTACTGTGCGTGAATAGCGTTCTAAAAAGTCTGGCCAGTTCACGATTGACCCGCTTGACCATGTTTGCTTGCGGGTGTCTTATGGAGGTGAACGTCATTTTTATTCCTCTTCCCCGAAGCGCCTTTTTCTACTGGGCACTCGTAAATTGAGTGCCTCTATCTAAAATCGCTTGCTCGGGCTTCCCTACAGTTCCTATGAATTTGTCCAAACTCTTCACGGCCGCTTGACTCGTGGCTTTTTTTACTTATTTTGTGTATTTTGAGAACGTGTCCATAATAACTAGTATATGTTCATAGCCGTAGGTGGTAGTGACAAGAGGTCCAAAGAAGTCTAATGATATTGTTTCTAAAGATTTCGTTGGGAGGACAGGTTCTTGTAAAGCTTGAGATGCGATGGTTGAGATTTTAATCCTTTGACAGGAATCACAGGCATTTATGATTTGCCGAGTCGCTTTGGCCAGCTTTGGGTAGTAAAATTTCTCTTTCAGGATACAAAAGGTTCAGTGCGGCCCCCCGTGACCATAAATCAAGTGGCATTCTTCTATTAAGCTAGCTATTAGCTTTGATGGGATATAGACCCGGCTCTCTCCATTGCCTTTGTGATGGACAATGCCTTTGTGTACTTTGAATCTCCTTTCGGCATTGCTTCGTCGCTCCTTAAGCTGATTTACAATTTTGTTTATCTTGGGATCTTCCTTTTGATGTTGCTGTAGGTGTGACATTTTTCCCTTTGTTTCTTGACTTCCTTGTAACTTGAGTTCGTTGATAGTGAGTTTCAATTCTTTTTTGCTCCTTCGTTGGTCCCCTTTGTCGTCTATGCGGCTTAACATATCAGCCATTATGTTCTCTTTACCTGATATATGTCCCACCTGCAGATTGTAGTCCTGAATTGCTAACATCCACCTGGTTAATCGTGCGTTCACAAAGCGGCACGTTTTAAGAAAGGTTAACCCCATGTGGTCCCTTCGATTGACGATAATCTCGTTCTCTGATTGGTCGTTAAGTTGGCATAATATTGCCCCCAGGGCGTAGCAGCTTGCGTCTGTTTCAAGGTAGTAGGTTTTCCGAGGGTCAGGGAAATAGAGTAAGACTGTCTCACAGAACAGATTCTTGACTTCATTGAAATTCTTTTGTTCTTCTTCCTCCCATTACCACTTTGCTCCCTTTTTCATTAATTTTAGGAGAGGTACTATTATTTCTGCGTGATTTTTGTTGAATTTGGAATAGAAATTTATGAGTCCCAGAAATCCTCTTAGTTGTTTTGCATTTCGTGGTGCCTGGAACTCCCTAATGGTTTGAATCTTTTCTGGATCCGGTTTGATTCCTTTGGCGGTGACGATGAAGCCCAGGAATTTTGTTTACTGCTGGAAGAAGTGAGATTTTGCCAAATTCAGAGTGAGATCGTGATTCCGGAGTCGCTGTAGTATTTGTTGGAGGTGCTCGATGTGCTGTTCGTCTGTTTCAGATATTACAAGTGTGT
>JAUMHM010080364.1:0-13686 GCA_032362435.1 Melikaiella ostensackeni
ATAACATTAGCATCAAATAGCGATCAAAAATTAGCTTCATGAAGAATGTATTGTTCGGTTCATCCAGCCAATAGATAAATTTGCCTTCATTTTTTAACGTTCAAGATATTAAAAATTTCAGAATTTAAATTTTCAAATTTGAAAAAGAATTAACGGGAAAATGAATCGCCGTAGCTTCCTGTTGGATGCCAATTAGAATAAGTCATTTTCCTTCTTCAAACTTGAAATTTGACAGAATATTACAGGTAAATGGGTAGAAAAGAGTCGTATATAGTACTTCTGTTAGATGTTGGTCACAATAAGTCAATATTTTTAAAATACTGTTTACTTTTAATCGGAAATGAGAAAGGATTTTGTTCAATACCCAGGTGGGAAATGCGACTTTGGAGGCTCGTTGACACACGATGAAGTTATCGATTCCTCGAACGATGATGTGTCCTTGGGAGAAGCTTAATTTCTCTCACTAGTGAAGTAATTGAGAGAAGTGAATTTAGTGTGAAGTAAAAGCAATTTAATAGTAAAGCCATCTGACGTGAGCTAAGGGTACCGTGTTGACAAAGTGAAACAAAACCTCCAAATTATTATTTTCTTTTTTTCCTTAGCTTTTTTCTTGGGTGAACCCGGTGTTTTATCATAAGCCATAGACTAAGTTAAGTGCCTGATGAGTTCAAGATATAAGAATTAATTAAGATGTTTGAAATTTCCTGCGATGATGTTGTGGTAGGTACAAAATTAGGTGTACAGTGTAGTTTATAGTTTGTTGTTTACCGCTGTTGTACACAGCGTTGGAGAGCGTCGAAGGTGAAATTCATCGCCTCTAGATGCTTTTTTAGAGCTATCATCTGTTACTCTACAAGGCTTTAGACGCCTAATTCATGATCGTCTAGGAAGTTTCTTACAATGCGACAGGTGCTCAATGAACCCGCTTTTTGAGCTTCTGCCATTACCCTACTAACTCCTAGACGTTCGTAATGTTCAGTGCATTTTGCTTGAACATTGCCTGTCGCCGATATCACATATGATGAATAGATGTATAAATCACATTCCTCCATATTGTCTTTACTTCATGCCTGAGCTCGCTATACTTATGGATCTTGATTGTATAAGTTGCCTGCAAGTTCCAGTTGAGTGGACAAGCAATGTCGATGATAGGAGACTCTTCCACTTTTTTCTCAGGCACACATTGTCGGGTCAATTGGCTCGGATATAATCATCTGTCTGGGTGGTAACATCCCAGTACAAGATACAGTCTTCGTTTTATAAAACGGACACCACAATGTATCTACAGAATGACTTTCATTCTTTTAAGAGTCCTAGATTTAGAACAAGTTGTTAATGTATAATGCCCGCTACATCATTATGTCTGTGCATGTATTCTCTCTGAGCCATTATGCGACGACCATCAATGATATGCTCGATGCATTCTTCCGTATCCCCACATAATCGGCACCTATCAACCAAGTCTTGATGTAACACATGCTTGCGATAGTTTTTAGTGTTGACGACCCGGCCTGAATCGCTATCATTAATCCTTCCGCTTCCGGCAGCAGGACGCCCTTTTCAGCCGAATATTAGATGCCTCTTTGTCCACTTCATGTTCATCTAACGTTTTGGGGTGCTCGCCGTGGATAGCTTTTTGTCTCCATTGCGTTTCTAATTTCTCCATGGGTTCTGCCCTGATATTCAAGGCTTCCTCTGAGGACAAGCTCAAGGGCATATAATCGAGATCTGCTTGACAGATGGTGTTGTAAGGCGTAACATCTCGCTCGCTGTGAGTATAGTCTCGCAACTGTATAACTTGTAATATACACAGTTGCTTGACAAATACTAGGCCTCAACCCCCTTTATGTCGTGGTAGAAGTACCCATTCAATCGCCGCACTACTATGGTACATTCGGTGCTTGGTCATTGCAACGCGGACTGTTCTGTTTATTTTTTCAAGGTCGGTGTTTGACCATTTGATGAGCCCAAAAGAGTACGTGAGGATAGGAATGGCATAGATAGCCCTAATTTTTCTAGCCGAGTTGAGAGAACTCTTCAGAACCAATCTGAGTCTTGCAGTGAAGGCAGTCATTGGGCTTTCTCAAATATCGTATGCTGAATACCCTTAGACTCAGGAATAATCAGATATTTACATGGCTCACCCTTAATCATTGGCTCAATATGATCCTTGCTCTCATTATGTAATTCTGTGGTCCCTAATTCTCCACTGATTAAATGCACTGTTCTGCATTTATCTAGTTCAAACTCCATGTGGATGTCATTGGAAAACTGCTTTTTGACATGGATCACTTGCTGTAGTTTCTGGTTCGAACTAGCGTACAGTTTGGCGTTATCAATGCACAGAAGATGAGTAAGTTGATGACTATCCTCATCATCATGTTCTCTGAACCCATGAGACATGCTATTTAGTGTTTTGCTTGATGAATGCAATGCTAAGCAGAACCACAATGCACTAAAGAAGTCTCCTTGAAAGATATCCGTCGTGATGCGAATTAATCTAGTTATCCTTGGTTTCTCATGATCAAAGTACTCGATTCTTGTTACCCAAAGCATCATCACACGGCGTAAGAAGTCGATGATACGTGGGCAAATCTTGTAAGCATTTAAAACTTCAAGCAAATAGTCATGTGGTACCGAAGGGAAAGCTTGATTGTAGTCAATATAAGCTATGTGCATGTTTCTTTGATGTTTTCCAGCCTGCACAAAGGCCACAGCTTCAGTGGTGACTAAATCTCCAAACAATCTCTCCAATAACATCTGTACATCTCCAACAAAATCTGTATTTCGATAAATCCAGAGTTATAGGATTTGAAATTATGTCCCTCAGTTTTGACATTTCGAACGTTATGGTTATATTTACATGATCCATTCTTTGAAGCAAGCTTGCACATGTTAAATAAACTATTCAAAATTAAAATTTGAGTAATAATAATAATTTCGATATTTTTATTGTCGTAAACTTTCCGCTATTCGTATTGGCTCAATAAGTACATATTGCGCTAAATTCAAGCTATCAAGAATTGTGTTCTTTCTTATCTTTAAAACGTCAGATTGTATGATTTGGAATTTAATTTCAACATTACGTGCCTCATGTTTATATATCATTAGTATAGAGGCTATAAAATATCATATCCGTGAATATTACGAACTTTTTCCGTAAGAAAAATTCACGAATATCAACTTTATTGCTCTATTGATATCGTGTTTATGTGGAGATGAATCAACTTTTCTCAAAATATTTTTGTGAGGAAACTGAAATAAATACTTAAACCTATTTTCAAGCAGTTGTTGGAAAATAATTTTAGAATTTGAGAAAATAATTTATTCTGTTATTTATTATAAAATTCAAATTGAACTATGAAAAAACTTCCAGTTTTATGCATTTATTAAAATTATGAAATGAAAAATATATATTTCAAAAGTCTTTTAATAAAAAAACTTTAAAATGAACATGAACCTCATAAACTCTGGTTTTGAGCCCTCATTCATGTGAGACATCGAGAGTTTAAAAATATGACACAGAAAATCTTGAATTTAGGGTTGATTTATTCACATTATCAATATTTATATTGAAGGATATAAAATAATAGAAAAATATAGGTATTAGTATTGCGAATATTACAAATAGTTCAATTGAATTCTTTCATACAATATTTTCCGTAAAATTAACTCAGAAGAAGCTCTATAATACAACTCTATATATACTCGTACATATGCATATATTGCATTAGAATCTTTCACATTGAAATGTAATCAGTAAAATCTTTAAAATTGTTGATATTGGTCAACTTATTTCAAATTGTACAATAGGATGGTTCGAAATTACTCATTTATATAAAGGACAACGATCCCCCCGATTTGGTTCCAAATCCAAAAAAGGAAATCATATATTTTTGTTTTCTCAAAATTTTTATTTGAACAGGTGTCGCTGGGCACTCAAAATTTCCCATGTAAAATACATGAGAAAAAATCACTTCTTGGGGGTCTCGTTTCTTTTTTGCCAAAAACTCTTATTGTTGACCTAGTTGGATAATTATCAATATTTATAAGTTATTTTTAATTAAAAAAATTCCATTTGTTCTAATAATTATTTTTTCTCAAAATTTCGGTTTTTTTCTGACAGAATCAAAATCAAGGTTGCCCTTCTATACATACATTACATGTTCTCGATACCTCGGCTTTATTATACAATTTATTGAACAATATTCTTCCAGGAAATTAGGGAATTTTTTCCGTTCTCTGCTATAAATATAACAACTAGTGATTGTCGAAAACACAAATTCCAATGTTTAAATTCATGAATTGCTTAAACAATTATTTATTAGTTTTTTTCGGTATTTCATTGTGTTGTTCTAGAGGAGTCCACTTTTCTTCTTATAAATTTCACTGGTCAACAAAAATGACCTATATTTCGATGCGTTTTTTAATGCAGGTGTTAAATGTCACATCTTTTTTACAATATTTACAATAGTTCTTGATATAATCTAAAAAAACTAAAAAAAAATGGAGAAAATTCACGAACAATTGAATGCGCTCTATTATAGATAATATTTAGTTTTTAAATACGAAATGAAGCCATATTTGTTTATATCGATAAATTTCCCACTAGATCAACAATAATAATTTCCAAGGAAAACAAAACGAGAGTGAAGTGCTCAAAAGTGTAGATTTCGCGCAGAATTGACATTTTTGGATTCAGGGGTACTATTCGTGAAACCGTGAAGGTGTGTTTGGGGCGGCAGACCCATATAATTAATACATAAAATTCTTTCTTGAAAAGTCCTCTACAAGTTCTATAACTTTTCTGTAACAATTTTCCAAACTCACAGAAGTTATTCCAAAAACCCCAAAAAGTGATTTTTTCTCATGTATTTCATATGGAAAATTTTGAGTACCCAGAAGCACCTGTAAGAATCAAATCTTTGAAAAACAAAAATGTGCAATTTCTTTTTTCGGATTTTGAACCGAGTAGGCGAGATCGTTGCCCTTTAGCACAAAAAAAAATTTTAACTGCATTTTTGAACCACCCTATTGTACAACCATTATGAAGGTCCCCAAATGATATATTTTAGTACCTTCTATAGAGAATTTGTCTTTAACAAAATTTTATTTCAACTTTTTATGTGAAAAAATAAGTGCACGTGTATTTAATGGACATTTCTCCTACCTTATCTTGTTTTTTTTCTTAGATTCGTGTTGGGTATGTGCATCCTCTATTCCAAGACCTTACTCTCGGAGTTGAAGTCGAGATAAATATTAGCCTATCAAAAGTTACCAATTGCCAATTGCGTCTAGTCTTTTTCTCACACCAAACCTTGCTTGATAGGAGGTTTAGAAAGAGTTAATGTTTTGACAGTTATGTAGCCCTGATAATTTTTTTGAACCAATCAAACAAGAGAATTTTGGTAATTTGTTTTGCTACAAAGGAATTGATAACTTTTGATAGGCTAATTTTCATCTCGACTCTAACTCTGAGGGTGAGGTTTTTCGTACGAGCCCTCGGTTTATTGGCTAGCCTCCCTCCAGTTTTTGTTCCTGCTTATGCGCATGATCATGGGAAAGAGAGACGGTATATAAGCCGCGACCGAAGCAGAAGCGGTAGTCACCAAAGATATACGAAACAAAAAAAAATAAAAAACTAGTTATCAAAGTCTGCCCGCCCAAAGCGATGGTTCAAATTACCTATATTTTTAACTTATGCTTCAAACTATCATACTTTCCTGAAGAATGAAAAATAGCTATTGTTCTTTCTTTTCAAAAAATAGGCAAGGATAAGCTATTTCGACAAAACTATAGACCTATCAGCCTTTTACATACATTGAGCAAAATTTTTCAAATGATACCTTCAAATAAAATCAAAAAAATGAAACAATACATTAATCACTTTTACCAGAACAATTTGGCTTCGGAGAAAAGCACACCACAGTGCAGCAGTTAGCTCGAATAACTAATCATGTTTCTACTCAATTTAATTTAAATAAATATACAGCAGCAGTATTGCTAGATATTGAAAAAGCACTTGATGCCGTCTGGCACCGAGGGTTGCTAAATACAAACTCAAGAAACTACAAATACGACTGTACATAATTAAAATAATCGTTAGCTGTTCAAGCGATAGGAAATTTAGTGTCGTACGTAATAATCATAATTCCGAGCCACACAAAATTGTATCAGGCGTACCGCAAGGTTCAATTTTAGGCCCCATTTAATTCATTTATCATGTTAACGATATTTGGAAAAATAAAAAGACGAATATAGCTATCTTTGCGGATGGTACAGCTGTACGTGCTTTCTCCTGGAAAATATATGGCGGTAAGATATTTGCAACAACACTTAGACAAACTATTAAGACACTACCATAGGTGGAAGATTGAAATGAATGTTAATGAAAATGAATTTATAATTTTGAGTAGAAAACGCAAAGAAAGAGGAGAAGATGACCTTGTCATTAAGATAAATAATATAACAATAAAACATAAAAAATCAACATAATGCGTAGGAATGAAACGATAATACAAGTTAATATAAAAACAACATATAAAGCAAGCATGCGCAAAAGACTATAAAATTATATATCTTTTATATAATTTATTAGATAGAAAAAGTGCGCTTAATATTAAGAACAAACTCATTCTCTACAAAACATTCATAAAACCAGTATTATTATACGCAGTGCCTTTCTGGATTGAATTTCCAAAGATTTCAAGGGATTTCAGAAGAGTTTTGCATTCTCATCATTTATGATAGAATGTCTTAGATTCATGTGAATTTGGACCTATCTAGTTTTCGTCAATTCTTGACGTTTTGAGGCCCCCTAATTAGAAAGAATAGTTTTTACGATAATGTCTGTCTGCCGGTCTGTCAATCTGCCTGCCTGTCTGCCTGCCTGTTTCTCTGGCTGTTGTCTGACGACGCGATAACTTTAGAAGGAATTTTCAATTTCAATGTTCTTTTGCACACAGTTTTGTGGCCAAAAAGACAGGTCGAATTTCTAGCCTTCTACTGCCAATATTTATGGTTTTAGTCATGAAAAATCAAACTGAGAAGAGTAATAATTCAAATTTCTCATGAAACCACGCTAGATACGATAATTAGAAAGGAAACAAAAATGATCTGTTTCTTCAAGTTCTTCAAAATTCGTCACAACTATTTTTCAATAGGAATAATAGTTTTTGTTCAAATCGTGGAAAATGCCATAAGAAAATCGAAAATTCTAATTTATAGCTAAACAACGCTAGAGACGATGAAAGCTTCAACAGAAAAATTTCTCACCTCAAGGAGACATACAAAATTGTTTTGAACCATTTTTTAATACCACGAATAGTTTGGCGGGAAAATTTGAATGTTTACGTTCTCATCACTCATGATGGAATGTCTTAGATTCATGTGAATTTGGACCTATCCAGTTTTCGTCGATTCTCGACGTTTCGAGACCCCCTGAATCAGAAAGAATAGTTTTTGCGATAATGTCTGTTTGCCAGTCTGTCTGCCTGTCTGCCTGCCTGTCTCTCCGTCTGTCTATCTGTCTGTCTGCCTCTCTGTCTGCCTGTTTTCTAATGACGCGATAACTTTAGATGGAATTTTCTAATTCCAATTTCCTTTTGCAGACTAGTTTTTGGTCTACAAAGACAAGTCAAATTCGTCACCCAGCTTTCTACTGCCAATACTTATGGTTTACTTGTCATCCGATATTTTATTATAATTTTTTAAACCAATTATATAAATAAATGCCTATTATCGTCATCTATGGGCAAAAATGATCGTTTTTTCTTCTTATTCTGTAGAAACTATCTTGTCAAAGGTGCTCATCAAAAGAAAATTTTAAACCAATATTTGTTTATAATTTTTCAAAATGAATTATATAAACAAATACTGATTATCGGCACTTACTGGATGAAGAGAGTTTTTTCTGCTGCCTTCAAATTAAATTCGCTATGTTATTTAGTGATGCAAATTTATCATCCAATACTCTTCATGCATTGCTTGAATAATTTATGTGAGTCAATGCTTTTGATCAGCATTTGTGGGCAAAAAATGATAGTTTTTTCTCCTAAATATCTACAAAGTATCTTGCCAGTGATTTATAGAAATCGAAATATGTCTTGCCTTGACGGTGAAGGTAAGCAATTTTAATACACAAATATACTTTTTAAACCAACAATCCATCATATTCACTATTTGTTAAAATAATTTGTTTATGACAATTTACTTCACAAATCAACAATTTTTTTTCTTGCATGCACGCCTGCGCATTAAATGCAAGCGACACTGAGCTAAGAAAAAATTTGTTCAAGGAGATAAAAAATCAAATCGTAAGAATCGACATTTTTTTCTGTCTACATTAACATAAATGTTTAAACAAACTCCAATTCATAAATCGGCTCTTATAATTCTCTCAAATTTGGCACGCTGAATTTTTCTCAAAAAAATATCCAAAATCCGTAATGAATTGTGTTCTACAAGTTATTTTGAGCCCCGTTTTTAATTTCACCCCACTGCGCGTTCAGCAGGGCGAGGTCGCGGCCAACACCATAAGAGCGACGAAGATGGTAGTAAAGCACTCTTAGGGCCCCATTGTGTCTGTATACTATCTGCACCTATCGCTGTGAGCTTCTTGACGTAAAATGCGGCCACAGTATGCTGAGGTGAAAATGACACCATTCTTTCACGCGAAAATGAAACCCTGTGTGCCTGAATTGGGCCCAGATGATTTAAGGAAAGCAAACGTTAGCTCCATCGACAAGAACTGATCTTTTACATTTCTATAAAAGTTTCCAGTCCAGTGTTATTGAAAAGTTTCAGTAATTTCTTATTATTTTCACATTATTCGCTATACGAGGTTTTAAAAACATACAATATTTATGAACTTGTATTTATTAGAATTCCTGATCTCTACCATAGTCGTATAACTATATACATCTAAGAAATGTATGAGTACTAAAAAAGGTTTTTGTAACGCATGCACGAAATGTTCGGTTTTCGAAGCATATAGAGCGTGCAGTAAGTGCATAGTGGTTGGACCAACTCGAAGTGATAAGTTACCATGAATTACAGATAAATTACGACAAATTACTGAAAATTTCCGAAAAGTCTGGAAATTTTTTTAAATTGTTGGATACCTGAAATTTCCTGTTATTAATCAATTTTCCACAAGCCAGAAATTTTGGAAATTTTGGAATATCTTCCAAAACACTTTACATACCTTAAATTTCCGGAAATCATCAGTAATTTATGTATTTACCGGAAATTTCCAAAATTTCTCGTAATTCCTGGTACTCAAAAATTTCCTAAATTTCTTGTAATTTCTAATATTCAAAAATTCCCTAAATTTCCTAAATTTTTCGGTAATCTTACCATAAATTCCCCAAGTTTCCGGAAAATTTGTTTTTATTGCTTCTCAAATCGAAAGTTCCCTGCATTTGATACAAAAAATATCGCGTACAACATTTGTTTAAGGTAGGCAGTTTTAACTCCTCCAATCCGCCTCCAGCTTGCCTACAACTCCCCTTCGATTCGCCTCTAGCTCGTACAGCAAACTTCATATTCGTGTGGAACTGCCTCCTTCCCACACTTATAAGACAATATACTATCCCTAATATTTTCGGTGTTATTTGAAGGTTTTAGTAATCTTCTGTTACTTTTATGTTCGCTGTTATATGAGGTTTCGAAAATAAAATAAAAATCATGAACATATATCTTTTTAAATTCCTAATCTCTACCAGAGTCGTGACTTTGATTATTTTTAAAATGCATTTGTCGGAGTTCTGCGTATTTTCTGATAAAATTTAGGATACAATGTCACTTTACTAATATCATTCAAATTGCAAATTCAACCAAATATTAAAATTAGGGCAAGAAATATAAGTAGATGTTTTTCATATATTTGTTTAATTTAATGGTATATTTTTCTCATTCCAAAACATAACTTTTCATCTCAAGTTTGGTTAAAATATTGAAAGGAGGCATTTGACCATTGGATATTACTATTACTATTACATGCTATTACAATGGATGCTTCGGAGTGATATGCATATGTGCGATAGACTTTAGTACACAATGAAACTGTTTACGTCTAAAAAATGTATTTATTCTGAAAATTGTTTCATAAACTCTTCTGACATCACTAAAAAATTTCAGCAATCTTTTGATTATTTTGAGATTACTCGACATACAAGGTTTCAGAAATATAAAAAATATATGAGCTTGTATTTTAAAAATTCCCAATCTCTACCAAAGTCGTGAGTTTGATTTTCTGAAATTAGTGCGCCAGAGTTCTGGGTATACTTCCGAAAAAATTTGTTATACAATATATACTACACTTATATCACTCAAATTGCAACTTCAAGCAATTATTAAAACTAGGGCGAGAAATAATATTATATTGTGCACTAAGGGACCAAAGCGACTGATTCGAGACGAGTGTGAAGTTTGCCGTCCGACCGAAGCAAGAGCAGCAATCTCACGAGTCTGAAATCACCACTTAAGTCATATAATGCACACGATACTTTTTGCAATAACCACATTAAAACTGTGAGTTTTTATTTTTCTGAATTGCTGCGCCGTTGTTCTGTGCATACTTGCGATAAAATTTAGTACACAATACAACTTTTTACCTCTAGAAAGTGTGTGAGTACTACAAAGTTTTTCTTAATCTATTCCGGTGTTACTGAAAAGCTTCAGTAATATTTACTTATTTTTACATTATTCAGTATACTATGTTTCAAAAATATAAGAAAACTATTTATGTTTAGAAATATTCTTATTCGAAAAATGTTATATACATAATATATATATATATATATATATTTATTTATTTATTTATTTATTTATTTATTTATTTATTTCAAATTATGCTAGTTTCATTTATGAATTTATTTGTACCGAAATTTCGGTGCAAATAGCCAAAGTCGTAGTTTGGAGCTGTTAGTACAAAACACACTTGAAAAATATTGTATCATTCAATATACGTAATTTATATACGTAATTATAATCGCCAGTTATTTTGTTGGAAAGACTTACGTGTATCTCATATGGGTAAGACTCTTAAGACAGGGCACTTTCATATCTTTTGGCTTTTTCTCCGGGAAACCCGATAACAAACTACTATCCTCCTTTAAATTTTTGCCAAAAAGGTGATAAAAGGTAAGGTTTTTAGATTAATAATTCTAGTTCATATACGGAGATATCTGAATCATCAAATATAATATAATATTTGAATGTTTTAATATTAATTTTATTTTTTTATTTTGATCAAATTTTCTGTTTTTTTGTTGTCGCAGATAATTGTTGTGTTTTTTTCTTCCTTATTGCTGAAAATTTCAGTGCAATGCCTTTTTTTCTAATAGTAAGCCTTAGTTAGTGGAATATGTAAAATGCAAGATGCCAAAATGCTCTAGAAATGCTAAAAATAAGTTTGTAGCGTAAATACTTTTACAAGTTCTTTGTTTAGTACTAATAAATCTAACTTGAACTACAAAATACGATTTTGAAAACAATTTCCGGAAATATTTTATTATTCGAAAAGTGCCTTGTATGTGGAGAATTACCCATATATAATACAGCCTAAGTAGTGTGGTACAACAAAATCCGCAAAATAGATTCATATCTGTCAATTAAAAAAAAAAACCTTTATATGTCTTTTCCCACTTGTGAAACTGCAAGCTTCAATAAAATTCTAGTTAAATGAATATGGCAAGAAATAAAAGCAGATGTTTTTCATAAACTCATTTCATTCGTTTTCATTTTTTATTTATTATTATCGGCTTTGTTGTTCGCTATGGTATGGTAGACGTCGTGGTATAAGTCTGCAACACCAATTGCTTTTTCTGTGACGGCGCTCTGACAATTCAAAGATAATGTTGCTCATGGAGTATATGAAGCTAGACAGGTGATCATGGCTCGTGACATGCCGGTTGAAAAAAAAGTAAAAGATAGTAAGAAAGTACATATATCTAACGTAAATGATTTACGTTAGATATATGTAATTTTCTAGTATCCTCTACACTTTTTTCAACCGTGATGTTACGAGTCATGATCTCCTGTCGAGCTTAACATACTCCATGAGCAACAATATCTTTGAATTGCCAGAGAGCCTTCACAGAAGAAGCACTTGGTGTTGCGGACTTACACCACGACACGTACCACACCATAGCAAACACCATGGCCGGTAATAATAAATCAAAATTAAAATGAATAAAATGAGTCTATGAAAAACGTTTGCTTCTATTTCTTGCCATATTCATTTAACTAGAATTTTATTGAAGCTTGCAATTTCACAAGTGGGAAAAGACGTATAAAGGTTTTTTTTTAGTTGACAGATATGAATCTATTTCGCGGATTTTATTATACCACGCTGACAATTATTCTTATATATTTTTATATTTATATTTTTTAAATAATTTTCGTTAGAAATATGTACTTTATTACTATTTCTACACTTTTTTCAACCACCATGTTACGAGTCACGATCTCTTGTCTAGCTTAATATACTCTATGAGCCACATTTTCTTTGTCCTGCCATCCATAGATGAAATCGTCATATACTAAAAGGTCCATACCCTTTTTCATGGGATTCCCGTTGGGAGCCACTAAGAGTTTTTTTAGATCTGCTGCAGCAGCAGCCTTCTTAATGGTAACACCATCTCAGTTGATGCAAACTGAAATATCGGGACAAAGTTTCTAATATAGAAAAATCTGGTATTTATTCAATATGCATATTATGATCTTGTTTATGCTATTGAACGACAATCACAATACTTTCTATAAAGTTTCTGTTTCACGAAATAAATAAAATATGTGAGTTTCGGAAATAGCTAAAAGTATGCTTAGGTCGAAAACAAAACCTGAAGTAAGACATAGAAAACTGCTTTGTCTGATTTTACTCGAAAACTAGTGATTTTTGCAAAAATGTCTTCATGACTCAAAATATTCCATTTTTCAAGATGTACAGTATCTACATAGATGAAAAACGTCCTTTACTAGAAGACCCATACCCTTTTCCATGGGATTCCCGTTGGGCATCATTAAGAGATTCTTTACATCTGCTACAGTAGCCTTCTTTATGGTAACACCATCTCAGTTGATGCAAACTGAAACATCGAGACAAAGTTTGTAATATAGATAAATCTTAAATTTATTTAATATGCATTTTATGATCTTGATCATGCCGTTGAACGTCAATCATAATACTTACTATCACGTTTGTGTTTCACGAAATAAATAAAATATGTGAGTTCCGGAAAGAGCTAAAAGTATGCTCAAGTCGGAAACAAAACCTGAAGTAAGACATAAAAGACTGGTTTGCCTGATTTTCCTCGAAAACTAGTGATTTTTGCAAAAATGTGTTCATGACTCAAAATATTCCATTTTTCAAGATCTACAGTTTCACATGAAGATGCCTTCCAAAATCTCAATACTTTCCTAATTCTCAGTTTCCATTAATTCTCGCCGTTTTGAAACCCCCTGACGAACATACATGTCTATCGGTATGGTCTGACGGCAATACATTTTGAGGAATTTTTAACTCATAGTTTCCTTTGGTACACTTTTTTGTGGTACGAAAACAAGGTCAATTTAGTTAGTTCCTTTCCCCAAAAATAACTTGAAAAGCCTCTTTTATCATTCATAACTTTGGATTGGACTCATTGTTTTGCAATAAATTTTTCATTTTTACATATTCTTATA
>JAUMHM010080394.1:0-10178 GCA_032362435.1 Melikaiella ostensackeni
TTGAAAATCTAGGTTAAAGTTGACATTTTTTGACCAAATTTTAGATTATCGATTACCACGAGGGCTCAGATGAGACACCTTACGTGATGAACATTTTTTTAATGGATTTTTTCCTGCTGATTCGAAATATAGCCTGTAGCTTGAGCTAGGACTTTTTGATTCTGTGAAAAAGCCTTACTGAACAGTCCAGTGAGTCAGCCTAGGACGAAACATGTTAAAAAAAGAAGAAGAGAATAGTTTCTTCGTGTACAAGGGATTAAGTGACAGAAAGCAAGATAAGTTTATCAGAAACACTTTTTATATTCTGGTTATTCTCATCATGAATTTGCAGAATTAGAGGGAAAGAGGCGATTGGGCAAGATGTTTTTTCGAAAAAGATTTATAATATAAACAACAGAATAGGTTTTATAAATTCATAAATACCAAAAATAGTAAAAAATACAAGACTGAAAGGAAAAGTTTGAAAACATCAACTTATATAAAAAAGATAAACTTATCTTAGTTTTTCTAGAATATTAATTTTGTGTTCTTATCTAGGATTCTCATTAATTTAAAAAATAGAAAAATAAGAACAAAATATACTACCCTAGTTTTCTACAAGATCTCCCTGATGAGAAGGTCTAAATGACCTTGCATCATTTTGGACCCTAGTAGTATAAAATAGACGGAGATAGAATAAGGCAAACATCTCTTTCCTCTCTTTCCTCTTTTTTCCATTGCTGAATTTTTGTCTCTGCTAAGCCTCTCACACTGATTTTTGAAACATACTTCACTCGTCTTAAAGACTTTTTGCGCAATTTCCTCTTACACAAGATGACTTCATGGATGTTTTACATGGAGACACTTTGGAATTGTTCCGTTAAAAGTGATAGGTGTTGTTTCTGCGTTTTTTTTATAAATATCATTGTAGTGTTGAGAACATAACATGGAGTTTTCTGAAAGTGACCTGTGCGACTATTTCCAATTGGAAAATCTTATGGCTGTTTCACACGAACACACTTTGGAACTGTTTTGTTGGAAGAACAACGGTCGGATTTTAACTGGTGTTGATTATTATTGTAGGTTTGAGAGCATGATCTGAAATTCTATGAAGGCAACCTGCGTGACTACTCTTGATTCATAAATTGTACAGCCATGGATATTACGTCAATGGAAAACAACACAAAATTTCTTCCTAAGGTTCTAAAATAGAAAAAATCCCAAAATCCTTCGACAAATTATTTTATCCCGCTATGGTTTATATTTTTATTATTTATGCATTTAGTATCATCAAGAAATACGGAAGTTATGACCGTAACGTTTTCTTCGACTTTTTTTATTTTTGTGATGAAAGTTCAGCATTTTTATCTTGAAACTTGGCGAATGGTTAATGGGGTGTTTTCTCTCCAATTTAACACTAACATTGAAGCGAAAAAGCTATTTCTAGTAGTCGACTGATAGCTGTTTGTGTATCGACGTAACCATAAAACAATTTTCGTGGACACTCATATTTCACTATATATTCTCTATATTACATTTGAATTGAAATATTAGTGATTTTGAGATAAGTTCCAAGGCCATTAGGCATTTCGAATAATTTATCCCCTGGACTATGAACCATGAGAGAGTATATGTTATTTGTCTCTTATAAATAAAAAATTGATTTTAAGTTTCTGAAAATAGTGACCTTTCCTATACTGTGGTGCAATAAGGATTTTTTGTACATCTTTAAAAAAACAATACTACGTAGAAGGTGTAGAATTAAAAGAAATATAATATGCTCAAAATAATGAAGAACGCACTCAGAGAGCAAGAAACATCTTCTTTAAATAGTATAGTTAGGGAAGAAGAAACTTGCAATAATCATAATAGTTTTTTTTCTTTCAATGTATATTATTAATATTTTGTATTCGATGCTGCATCAAAAAATGTATATTTCAGTGAATCATCCTTGTGAAAATGCATTCACTGTGATATGGCAGATGATTTTAAAATGATTGCGACGTTGAATAAATAAGTTCTGCAAAATCTAAATGTTCGACAATCGGTGATTCAAATGTCAACCCAAAATAGTATGTACCATGTTGTGTAGAAAATAAATTCACGATTATTTTGTTGAGGTCTTCCAGCTTTTGCGGGATATATAACTGCATTTATAAAAACGTTAGAACCAAAAATATAGGGCCCAAATACGACGGACGGACACCTGACCGGAAATCGAAAGGTTTCAACCCGAATCTGTACTAAACTCTGAAAATTGAAGCTTAAGACTTTCACATACCCTACTTAAATTGCAATACATGTTGACTGCGTATAGTTTGTGTTTATAAAAATTCAATCGAGGTAAAAAAAAGAATAGTTTTCATATTACATTAACCAACGTCATATGTCCTTAATTCTTAAAAAATAATTTCATATATAGTTTAGTGTTTTGATTGAATTATTCCTTTTGCCGAAAACCTTTTTACTTTTCCAAGACAGTAGAATCAATATTTCTGGAATACTAACCTAGCATGAAAAAATTAAGGAACATTTTATATACTTATAGTCGCAGATTTATTGTATAGGAGGAAAATGAACGGGAAAAATGTATATTTCCCATCAAAGGTTTTATTATCATTAATCGGCTTTTAAAACTCTAACAAATCAATGTTCTCAAACCAAAATATAAGTTGTTTTTCAAAAAGCATGGTGATCGCAGAGGAAATTCATGCAATAGAATGTTATGTATTAAATTTTATATTTTGCTATGCAAAATACAAACGTTAAAGATTTTGAAAAAGTCGATGGCCTTCATTCAAAATTATCTGTGATATATTTTATTTTTAATTATGATAAAAGCATTCATCTTAACTAATTTTAAATTTCTTTTTAAATGTAAAACACGTATGAATTCCGCATTCGTTTCTTCGTGGTGCTTTACAATTGGTAAATAGTTTTATATGTATTTTAATGCTGGCATACCGTCAACACAAATCGTGCACAGCGAATAAGTGAGATAACCAAATAAAATATATAATTGAAAATTTGTTTTGAAAAAACAAGCTTCTATTGAAATATGATAAAAAGAAACAAAATAGCTCCCACTGAAAAGGAGGCTTTCAATAACAGTGATATAAAAATAATAATAATAATAATGTGACCTAAAATAAAATCGTAGGGCTTAAATATTGAACATTACATTCATATGAGAAAGATTTTTTTCATTATATTTACGCTCCACGCTTCTTACTTTAGGGCATATTATTATTATTATTAGATTGTAATTCTTGTAAGTCTTTTTTTCAAAGGGGATTTTTTGGACCCTTTCTAGCATATTCTAATAAAAACTTGTTTGACAAAAAAAAATTATTATATATTTTATTTTCTACTTTTCAGACTTACGCAAATGTCTTCTTCTCAAATATTCCTCAATATATTTAGATGTATTGTAACAATAAAGAAACAAGTGATACACTTATAGTCGAAGATTTATTGTGCAGGAGACAAATTTGCAGGAATAAATGTTTGTTTTTCTGAATTTTGAAAAAAATTCACTTCAAATGTTTCAATATTATGAACCGGCTTTGAAAAACTTTGAAGATTCGAAGCACTGAAGCAAATATATTAGTTGTTTCTGAAAAAGCAAGCAGCTGACAGAAAAAATTAATGAAAAAGTAATGTTCTTTTAGTCAAAGACGCGCAGGAAAAAGAAAAATTACATGTTTATGAAGTCTTCTTTTTCATGTTGTACATGTTCCACTATAACTTTGGACAGAATTGACGTATCGGGATGATATTTTTTAAATTGCACCCAATCAGAGCCAGAGTAACATAGGTATATAATGATTTGAATATCTCAATCACAGCCAAGTACAACCACGTAAATGATACATCAAAAATTGATTTTTTGACCTGAATTAGATATGTCTCTCAATTATGGACTGATTTGCATGAAACTATTTAAAAGCAATAACAAGCCAGTAAATAATCAATCTTGTACATGAAACTCAGTCATAAATCGTATATTATTCCTGAAAAAATCGCGGTGGAGTTCTGAAAAGCGCATACATCCGATATTTCTCAAATCTCGTATGTGATGTATTTTGATGTGCTGATTACGAATATGGCCATGAAAATAGTCAGAAAACTCATTTTCAGGGTCAACACTTGAAAAGACAACGGATTTCTAATAAAAATTTCGAAAGAGCCATTCCAGGGGCTAAAGGGATAGCGTCTCTGTTTAAGGGGCCATACTGGAAAAAAAGTAGGCTTGAGTAGGATCACACCCCTTTACCCTTTCCAGAAGCCCTTCTTTCATTATGCTTTTTTTATCTACCCCATCTCCATTAGCTATTATTGAATGATTTCCATTAAACGTCGTTTATTGATTTTGAAGGACAAACTTTGGAAAAATACATTTTTTTTTTATTGAAGCGAAGTTTTTTCATTTTTTTTTAACATACGCTGATTTATTTGAATGCGCTGATTACGAGTATGGCCATGAAAATACATGAAAATATCACTGTCAAGGTCAAAATTTGATATCGTTTTTCTTTATTTTTGGCCATACTGCAACACGAGAGCATCTATTCCTGAAACACATTCGACCCCATTCGGAGTATTTAAAAACAACCATCTGCTCATAATTCGTCATACCCGAACTCGGCAAAATCTTCTCAATCACATTCGACGACATTTCCAGTATTTCAGAAACCACCCGTTTATAGTTGGCCATACCTCAATTCCGCAAAATCTACTTCTCAATTATATTTAAGTCCATTTTCAGTAATTTAAAAAAACACCCATTCATAGCTGGCCATACCCCAATTCAACAAAGATACCTCTGAATTATATTTGACCTGATTTTCAGTATTTTAAAAAAACACTGGCTTATAGTTGACCATAGCCTAATCCCGCAAAATCTACCTCTTAATTGTATTTGTCGCCATTTCCAGTATCTTAAAAGACAACCGTTTATAGTTGGCTATACCCCAACTCGGCAAAATCTATCTCTTAATTATATTCGACCACATTTCCAGTGTTTGAGAAAAAACATCCATTAATAGTTTTTCATACTATAACTAAGCGATGTATTTTGATATACTGGTTACTAATATGGTCATGAATATACGATTTTTCCTCAATTTGTTTTTAGCGTAATTGCAAAGCTTATTTATAATTATGTTCACAAATAGAATAATGAATATCGTGTTGACCGCATTATTGAAAATGTGAATGTATACATGGAATACATTCTTACGGTATCGCGATCGAATTTTTTCAAGTAAGTTTACTGAAAGGTATGATTTATAAAAAATTAAAAAGTTGAATACGGCAGTAACTGTAAGATTGAAAACAAGAATATGCAAGAACAGCCAAAAATATCTAAGATTTAGTTATATCTAAATAAGTTCAAGTAAAAAATTCTGGTAATAATGAAAAGGAAATTTAAAAAAATTAATCGGAGTTTTTGATGGTGTCATCTTTTTATGTATAAATATTCATGAAATTATAATTAAGAACAAAGAAGGGAAAAATTAAATATTATAAAAAACCGCTGCAATGTAGTGCGGTTGGCGCGTTCATTATATGTTATACCTATAATTGTGATCATTTCGTGGACACTGTCTTACCTCATAAAGTATTGTTTTTTTTTACAAAGAAATAATTCTTTGAGAAGAATCGGCTTATATATTCCCTATGATCATGACTTAAGACTGATATGATGAGAGTATTTTACATTGTAAACGGAGTCTGAGGGGATGAAAGAGGCTATATTGGCTGCGATTTTTATTATTTATTGTTTATGGTTCAATGTTTATTTTTCATAGTTCATAGAAAGTTTTGGAATAGTCAAGTAGATTCATTTCGTGAACGCGCATAAATTCTATACTTAAAATATTGTTGTATTAGAAAAAATTTACAATTTTTTATCCTTCATACGTTCAACAAATTAATAAACCTGTTCATATCACAATTTTGTTTTGTAATACAAGCCGGCTAAATACAACATTCAACAAGAAATGAAAAACTTCGAAAATTCTCAAAAATAAAAGTTTTTGTATGTAGATAGCTATAAACATTCTATTGAATTGTTTCAAAAAAATACCAGCCCATGTTTGAAAAATTTTGGTTTACAGAGACTGTTATTACTGCCAGTACCATAATAAAACTTCTTAAAATTTCGAATTTTTCAAATTCACTTTTTTGCCATTCTCACGATATTCAATAAATGAACCTCAAACTTTTTTGTTAAGAAAAGATGTATTTCATTTATATCTGCGCACAAATTTTGTTATCTTAATACGATCAAAATTGCAAAAAAAACCATTTAAAACGATTATTGAGAAAAACCTAAAATAAACAAAAATAACTGTTATCCGATCCGGTTCTAGACCTAATCAATAATGGATATTGTTGACACACACACGCGCGCGCGCGGACGCAGGGACGAACATTTCTTAAAAACCTCATTTTCGAAATCCTGAGGTCGAATTATGTCAAGATATGTCAAGAAATGAAGTTCGAAAATTTGTATCGTCATCAAGCTTCCTCCATGAGAAAGAAATATTAAATATTTCATAATTAACTATATCCCCATATACATATACATACATTTTGGCAATACATTTTGGCAATAATGTATGAAATAACGATGAGTGATCGGAATTAGGAGTAGGTATGATTTATTATTATTACATGCATAGATTATATACATAAACCGTGTGTCATATAAACATAGAATTATCGAATAAGCTGATTAATTTTGTTTTATTTCGTTTCCATTATTGCAAAATTTTATTCTTGATTTTATGTAGGTATTGATTCATTTTATTATAGGATTACATTATTCAATTAATTAAACTTATTCATGGCTATTTTGAGCCTTCCTTGCACATTCTTGTTTTCTACCTTACAGTTACTGGCATAAGCGGCTTTTTTATTTCTTTAATTTTGCATTCCGCTAAGCAATTGATATTATAGTTTTTGAAAAATTGAATTGTCTTGATTGAAGATTATAGTTTTTGCAAAAGTGGCGTAGGATATCTAAACTGTATACGATAACTTTTTTGTGAAATTTTGTGAAATCAGTTTGAAACTAGTTTCGATTATAGTTAAAAAAAATAGGTTATATAACCACCGCAGGGTCCTACTGGAAGCAAATGCCATAGAAATGACATCAGCCTCCAGCAAAACCGCGGTAAAACACACCTATGGCCACGTCTCACAAGCGTGAGATGGGTGGCCATATATATATATTTATTTATTTTTGATGAATCTAATAAATTTAATACATCCAATAATTTCAATTAATGACATAATTCCATACAATTACTCGTATAAGTTCTTTTTATGACATCCCGATTCATTTCTATCCTTAGAGAAACTAGATTCACTACCCTTCGGGCAACGAAGTGGGCCAAAAGCTGCTCAGTCCATCTCTGGACTCACTGAACGTCTGAAATATATTCAAAGTGTATTAATATATCGAATTTCATTATTCCCATTTACTAGTTCTGTAAAACGAAAAGAAAGAAAAAGGGGAGAGTGGGACGTTGTAACCTCATTATTGTGGAAACTCTGAAACTTCATAGACCGTGAGCGATGGATGAAAATCAAATAAATCAAGACAGAAATCAATTAGAAATTGACATAGTTGAAGGCGAAGAAAATCAAATAAAAAACAAGTTGGAAGTCGCAATGATCGAAGGCAAAGAAAAACAAACAGAAAAGAATTTGGAAGTCGCAATGATCGAAGGCAAAGAAAAACAAACAGAAAAGAATTTGGAAGTCGCAATGATCGAAGGCGAAGAAAAACAAATAGAAAAGAATTTGGAAGTCGCAATGATCGAAGGCGAAGAAAATCAGATAGACCTGAGTGAAAACAATTTGGAAGTCGCAATGATTGGAGGCGAAGAGAACCAGGTCACCGTTTATCATTTCCTACTTCAAGTTTCCTTCTCAACTGTGAATTTCGCCCGTCTCTCGCTCCGTAAATTTGTTTCGCCACTTTGCTTATTCTTTTCCTCTCGTTTCTCAACTTTATCGTACTCACGAGTCTAAAAAACTATATCCACAAGTTCATCCATATTGATTATCTAAGTTAATTTAAATTGATTTTAATATATTGACTACAACATCTAAGCACCCTGATGCGACACCCTAGTAGCATCATCTGGGCCGTTCGAAATGCCCAAGGGACTGATTGGAGGTGCGCTAGGTGTCACCTGGAAGGCAATTTGCCAACTGAAATATTTGATATCTAAGGCGTGTACCGTATGCACTATACCACCTCCCAAATCCTTCTCTAGGAACGGAAATGCTCGGGGTGCCAGGATAGGGCCTTCCAAAACACCCCGGCTGGGCACTGCTGGGCCTGCCTCAACACAATTGATATTGCCCCCATTGTACCCATCCTGGATCTAGCCCAGGATCGACTCGACCTGCTCATGGAAGTTGTTGAGGATGACCTCGGGCCAGAATCGCAAGACCCCGGTGTTGGAGAGGAGACTGAAATCTCCGAGACCGAAGATTTGTAAAAAAATGTAGCCCGACCTGCCTCGCTGAAATCTTCCAGCACAGGGCATGTGCTTATGCACGATTTTTCAAGGTTTTCAAACCTCAACCCTGAAATTTTTAGGAATAATAGGTACTAATATATTCTACTTACCATAAGTTTCCTATTCAGTATTTTTTCTGTTTTTCGGGAGAACAAAATTATGTTTTTTTTTAACTTTACCCTTTTAGCGATTCTTAAGATTTTGAGAGTTTTCTTGTTCCACTTTGACAAGCTTTTTTCACTCTTTCGAAACCGATGAGAAAAATAAAGAAAAAAAAAAGTGGTGAAACAATTTCGATTTTTTGGAAAATTGAAACACGAAATTTTCTGAAGACAGGTACTATTTCTTTTCTTGAAATTTTTAGGAGCGAGAGGTAATTTATAGTTAACTTGCCATACACTTTAAACCTGGGGTGTATTTGTATTTGCAGAGAAACCAAATTCTACTTCTGTCAGAGTTCTCGCACTTATTGTATTTTACTGTTATTTTTCACTTCAAATTATAAAAGTGTTAATTTGTTGGACATAACGATATAATGCCTCAAAAACTAGTAGCTGTTTTGAGAAAATTTCATGTTTCAATTTTCCAGAATATCCAAATACCTCTATCATTTTTCATTCTTTCTCCTTTTTTGTCATCGGCTTCGGAAGAGTGAAAAAACCTCGTTAAACTGGAACAAGAAAACCCTCAAAATCTCAAAAGTTGCAAAAAGGACTAGGTTATGAAACAAAAGTTAACCAAAATTTTTTCTACCGAAAAACCAAAAGAGACACCAAATGGGAAATTTATGGTAAGTAGACTATATTAGTACCCATTAATCCTAAAAATTTGAGGAAAAAAGGTGGGGTTATCGAGGAAAAATTATTCTTCTGTTTTTGAAAAATCGAAATAGCTTTATCATTTTTGTTACTTCTCGAACTTTGTTTTGGATTTCAAAAAAATGTAGAAAACTGGATAAACTGACACAATAAAAACGAATTTATTTCTCTCGAATTTATAAAATGCCAAGGTTTTTGAAGTAAAATTTGCAAAAAACTCATTTTCCCCTTACTTACTTTTTTGGTTTTACGCATTTATAAAGTAAGATCTCTCATTTTAATCACTTTCAACTCTTGTTACTTTTAGTATTGTTAAGGATTTTATCAACAATATTTCTTTTATTAGGCATTTATGGACAAAAAATTACTTTTATTTTTGCAATTAATTCACAATTACTTCAGAATGACTATAAACAGTGTCCATAAATGTATGATACGAGAAACATTGTTTATAAATTGTTGGTCGTGGAATTCACATTTAAAGCAATGTTAAACGCTAGACACCCTGATCAAATAAAAATTTATAATTATGAAATAAGAGCGTACTTCTTCATTTCACATATCGTTATTTTTACACTTACTGTAATTAATGTGAATAGAAAAAAAATGTTTTATGTTGACATGAAATAATTTTTTTCTATTCAATTGAAAATCGAATAATTCCAACTTTTTTATTTTCACCCATAAAATGTATGTTTATTTCGTATATTTATAAAATAGACTCTCAGAAGATTCATTAACCAAAGAAAATCAAAATATACACATTATATGCTTTAATTTTGATTTTGAAGAGCACGAATCTCAATAAAGAGATAAAATAAACTCCTGGTAAAAAATA
>JAUMHM010080444.1:0-13682 GCA_032362435.1 Melikaiella ostensackeni
CGCTCGCGTGCACGGCGTATGAGTTCGGGCCGGCTTTTGACTTCCAAAACTCACATCAAAATACTTCCGTCCCATCAAAATATATATATCATTGTAAAGGGGAGAGAATGAGCTTTTTTTTTGAGTTTACAAAAAAAAATATTAAAAATGAGCATTTTGAAAAAACTTGAAAATAGTACATACTTCGAGTTTCTGGACTAAAATTTTTCTTGAATATTGCAAATATCTCCATTAGGAAGTACGGAAAAAATGCTACAAGAAACAGTTATTTTAAATTTTTCTAAGTGTGATATCTTATTAATAAAACATAATTAAATTTAATATAAATATATTCGCTGACTGTGATCTCCGAGCTTCACAAATAATGTGAATGTTAATGTTGGAAACAGAGAAAAATATGGTTAAAGTTTAAAATATCTAAAAATTGATATCAAAAAATGGAAGACAATTATCATTGTTTCATCTTAAAACTACTTTTCAGAATGCACTTCACTGACACTCAACGGAGAAGTGACACTTCAAACCATCTCACACGTCCGGGTGTTCTGAAGATAAAAGGGTTAATGATGTCCCGAACCATCTCTACCTGGTTAACCGCCACCCAGAAGAAAATCCCGAATGACGGTTCCGTTTGATGATCAGCCACCTGGAACCTCACAGGTGCCTCAATTTTCATGGGATTCACCACAATTTCAAGCACTTGGCAGGCATGCCAGCCCACGGGATGCCAATCTGAATCCTGGATGACCTGAGGCAAATCTAGCACCTATCAGCGGGAATATTAACCCATTAACGACCAAGAACTACAATTTTTCAACTGATGTTCAAGCCTCATTCTCATGACTGAAAAAGAGAAATTTCCAAACGAAAATCATGATTCCTTATAGTTTTGGGTATGCTCTTTAAGAATCCGTAGTCAGAATTGAGTTCTGTCCAGAAGGAAATCCAATATGGCGCCAAATTTGGCACCATTCAGGAGTCTAACGAAAATCAGAGTTATCTCTTAAAATCTGGGTAAGTGGTTTAGCCACTTTTGCAAAGTCCGAAATAAATCTCCTATATTAACTTACAAAACCTTAGAACTGTTTAAGATTTTTCTTTGCTTTTCGAATAGGAGAATTCTTTACAGCTTCTACTTTTCGGGGATCTGGTCTGACGCCTTCTTGGGTGATAATATATCCCAAGTATATTATTTCTTTCTTTAGGGAATAACACTTTTCAGGGTTCAAAGATAATCCAGATGTTTTTAAACGACCTAAAAGAGCTTTTAATTTTTGACTGTGATCAACTAGGGATGAGGCATAGATAACAATGTCATCCATATAAACAAATAGATCAATTCCTTGTAAACCAGTGAGAACTTGATCCATTACCCTTTCAAAGGTGGCGGGGACATTTTTGAGCCCAAACGGCATTCTATTAAATTCAAAATGAGCATATAATGTGGAAAAAGCAGTTTTTGCTTTGGATTCAGGATCCATGGGTATTTGACGGAACCCTGATGCTAGATCCATAACAGAGAAATATTTAGCCCCTCCTAATTGATCTAATATCTCTGTTATTTGCGGTAAATTAAATTTATGATTTTCAAAATTTCAGCAAATCTGGAAGCCTGTTTTCTTTCATCAGCAGAAGGTTTAGGATCGTCAGGATCAATGTCAGAATATTCTTCAAGTTCAACTGGTGGTATTGTTAAATTTACTTGCTGATTATTGGAATTTATAAAGAAGATTTTAGCAGTTCCGTCTTCATTAAAAACCAAAGACTCACCAGCGAAAATTCCAGGACCACACTGAATTCTACGTACGTAACCTTCTTTTAATTTAGTATGTTTTAATCGAATTGTTACTAATTTCTTTGTTCTTGCAGGTAAACTGATTGTCTTATGGGAGGCAAACAGAAAATTAATATTTTCTATTAGAAGACAGTCACTTTAAAAATTAACAATGGCGTTGTGTTTTTTGAGGAAAGGAATACCAAGAATTCCTTCTTGCGGAATGGGAAATGATTCTGGCATAATATGGAAAGAAGCTTCGAGACCCCTCATGATCAACCTGATCTCACCGATAGTGGAAATCATTCCCGGACCTATTCCAACCAAGTGAACTATTCGCTTTTTATTTATCCAAACTGTGGGACTCGCCACATTTTCTTCAAGTAAATTCACACCAGCACCAGTATCAATTAAAAAGATCACCTTGTTCTTTGAAAAAGAAGAATTATCCAATTCTACTGTCGCGCTTGGACCGAATTCATTGAATTTTCCGAGCGAGAGGACGATACGCTGGGTTGAGAGGGGTTTCCGCTTGGAGTCGTCTGGCCTCTCGTCAGACAACCCGCCTTGAAGTTTAAATTACTCATATTTGATTTTTCCCTAAATTTAGACCGTTCCTTTTCATGTCTTCGTCTAATGTTACAGTCTTCTCCAAAATGATTATTTCGATAACAATAACTACAACCCCTACTCTCTTTGTCCTTTACATTTCTTTTAATTTTTTCTGGACATTTTTGCTTATAATGTCCAAATTCTTTACAATGATAACACTGCACAGAATCTAAATTACGTACAGGCTTAGTATCATCCTCTACTCGCATATGAGCTACTCTCTTTAGTATGTCTTGTCCTATTTTATTCTCGAAATTAGATCCCGATGAGGTAGAAGGAATCGAGCGAGAGAGAGATCCATGAACTCTTCCCCAACTTTTTACTTTCTGATCGGCTTTAACGGCTAATGCGATAGCATCATCCAGGGTGTTGATTCCTTCATCATGAATGGCCACATAAATGTTAAACTCTAATTCGCGTAGAAAATTCCCAATCACGGTTTCTTTGTATGCTTCCCAACGGCCCACACCTCTTGCTCCGGAGGTATTTTCCATTACTTGAGAAGCAAGTTTATTGAAAATATGATTAACGCGAGCCCCATATTCTTGAATTGACTCATCCGGTTTTCTTTTAACATTAGCTAAAGCCTGCAAAATTTGACTCAATCTTCTTTCTGAGTGTAAATTCGCTCCAGAGTTTTTAAGATGTCATTAAGTCCCAAAACGCTTTTATCTTGAACATGACAACGAGCTTCACCCGTGATTTTATTCAGAACCATCATAGTCAAGTAAGGTGCATCGCGAGGATCGGTAATACCAATGACGGCCTTACAATATGTCATGAATAATTTAATTGACATATTTTTGCCTGTAAATTCTGGTATCATCTCTGACTATTCGCGAAATTTTCTCTGAACCAGAAATAAGGTTTAGCGGTACTGAAGGTACAGAGGGGGAGTCCTGAACTTGAGTCTCATGTCTCTGCAAATTCCAACCCTCGCTACTTTGATCCGAACTCAAAGAATTTGTCCTATCACTATCAGAAGGATTTTCACTCGCTACTAACCTTGATCGCAATTTTTGAGTTTCTATCGCAGGTGGTCCAGCAGGACTATCAATTTTGTCTCGTCTAGCTTTTTTCGGGAGTGATGCTTCGTCTGCATCTTTTGCATTCTTATCTAAATGACGTTTCCTATTCGGAGCCATGTTATTAAATTCTAAATACTTACTCTTTTTGACGACAAACTTTCAGTGACAAACAATCCAATTGGTAATGCACAATAAAACTCGCAGCACTATTGACTTTTAATTTTCACAATTGTTCACACCATTCTTCGTTGTTCTAGGAAGATGTTCAAAATTTCTTGAGTGTCCTTGATCCTTCAGAAACTTCCTTCGAGTAGTTGCTATTAATTTCTCTGGAGTTGGTCCCACGGTGCCGTACCCTCTTCCGTTTTGGGTCAGTACAACGTTGCCGTATTCCTCTTTAGTTCCGGGTAGGTAATTCAGGATCAGTTTTCATTTCCCACGTTGAAATAAGGATTTATTGTTAAAAACAAAATTAATTCTTTCAAGCTTACGGTTATTTCAGATTCAAAAGATAGTGCCTTCCGTCAGTGGAGTAGTCCCTTTTGAACGAACGGCCTTGAATTTCAGTCAGTGAGTCAGTAGTCCAGTGACCCAGTTTTTCTCTTTCAAAAAAAAATTCATTATATTTATCCTTTTATGGTGCAACTTATCCCACCGCTGTCACCAATTGTAATGCCTAATTTTGACCTAGCCTTTCCTGTTGATACTTCTCTGTTCGCTGATTGGACATCAGAACGGGATCGTTGTTGTCGTTGATTCGTTGAAACGAAAACCATTAAAAGAAGTTTATTTGAAATAAGTGACACTTGATCTATCAGTTAATGGTTCACAATTTATTAATATATAAATCTATATAAATAGCAGAAAATCAAATAGAATAAACAAATAAATGCAGCAATGTTTCGGTTGAGATATATAAGTTGAAAATAAGAATATGAATAAGTTTACTAAATTGTTAAAGAATAAATAGTATTGTGAGATGAGTCAGGCGGGCTGTGTGATAATTTGGAGGTGTGCCTGAAATACAATAAATAAACGGAGACTCCATTTCGGATTAACTTCTCTAACTAACCTTGAGTAATTACGTATCTGCAACAAACATTAGACAAAAAAATATAAATATTTATAGTCATGATATAAATAAAATTAAATAATAACACAAATATTAAATTGATATTGGGCAGATAATGCCGGGTCATTAAATTGACAAGCTCAAATTATTAGTCAGACATTAGAAAAGTCTGGTCATTAAATTGAAATCTAGTAGATAAATTCTGATCATTTAATTGATATGGGGCAGATAATGCCTGGTCATTAAATTGACAAGCTCAAATTATTAATAAGACATTAGAAAAGTCTGGTCATTTAATTGAAATCTAGCAGATAAATTCTGATCATTTAATTGATATAGGGCATATAATGCCGGGTCATCAAATTGACAAGCTAGAATTATAAATTAGACATTAGAAAAGTGTGGTCAATGAATTGAAATCTAGCAGATAAATTCTGATCATTTAATTGAAATTCGGCAAACAATGCCGGGTCATTACATCGATGAGTTCGAAACATTAAATTTATATTAGGCAGATAAAGTCTGACCCATAAAGTAAATCTTATAGCAGACAAGTTCTGATCATTCAATTGATTGGTTTTCAGATATTCAAAGGAGAAGCGAAATGTCACTGACGCTAGAAAAATTTGAATGTGAAGGCGACCCAACTTCTGTAGGATATAAGATGGGAACGATGGAAACGAGCACTCCTCATCTATATTGAAGCTTCAGAAATAAAAACAAATGAGAGAGAGGACAAGTTTATTGCATTTCGGAGGACTCGAGCTCCAAGAAGTATTTTATAATACTCCAAATGTTAATGTAGAACCTGCAGATGACATAGATGTCTTTGACATCACCATCAAGGAACTCGATGCATATTTTGCGCCCGAACAAAGTAAAGTTTATGAACGTTACCAATTTGGACTACTCAAACAAAAATCAAACGAAAAATTTGGGAAATTTCTGGTACGATTAAGGCAACAGGCAGATAAATGCCAATTTCATGATAAGAACGAACACCTTATTGACCAGATAGCTCAAAAATGTTCGTCCAATGAATTGAGAAAAAAGATTCTGCAGACCGGTGATGCATTTACTCTGGATAATATTATAGCGGAAGCAAATGATCTCGGGGCTGTAACTCGACAAATGGAATAATTTGAAAACAAAAATGAAAGCACACATCAGATCGTAAATAAAATAGAAAGCGGAATACACAAGAAGACGTAAGTGAATAAGAAAACAGGATGCGGTAGATGTGGAAACCCTAAACACTCATCTCAAGATAGTACATGTCCTGCCAGAGAATAGAAGTGTTTAAAATGCGGTCTCAAAGGACATTTCAGACAGTACTATAGGACCAGACAACCAGTGGAAAGGAAATAGGAAGGCGAATACAAGAAAAGATGCGAACAGAAGAAATTTCGACCTAACAAAGAGATAGGTAATATAAACCAGGTATCTGAGGCCGAAGAGTTAGATTATGTCTTCCACATAGATGACGATATTATAGTCGAATGTAAAATCGGTGGAGTGAAAGTTAATATGCTGATTGACTCAGGGTGTAAGCACAATCTAATTACCGAAGGAACGTGGGAGGCCATAAAGAATAACCAAGTGCAAATACACAACCAAGTAAGAAACCCAAATAAAACCTTCTTGGCATATGGTAGCAATACTCCATTAAAGTTAAAAGGCTCTTTCAACGCAAAGTTTCGAGTCGGAGGAAAGTTTGAGAATGCTACATTTTACGTTGTTAGCGACGGCCCTAAGAACCTTTTGGGCAAGGTAACTGTCATGTCACTAGGGATACTCAAAATAGAAGTTGACATCAACCAGATTGAAGAGAAGACATTCCAGAAACTCAAGGATATCTTAGTTGAGATACCCATAGACAATTCTGTTCCACTGGTTTTAGTACCCTACCGAAAATTTCTATACCCTTGGAAGAAAAAATAGAAGCTAAAATAAGAGAATTTGTCCAACGAGATATAATAAAGGAAGTTCAGAGCTCTTCTAATCGAGTATCACCGATGGTGCCAATACTAAAAGAGAATGGGGAGGTTCGTATTTGCGTTGACATGAGACGAGCGAATACATCAATCATGCGCGAAAATCATCCACTTCCAACAATGGACAAATTATTGCCAAAAGTGCGAAATGCAAAATACTTCAGCAAACTGGATATTCATGACATTCATATTCGTGACATTGATATTCTCGATGCATCACAACCTTCATTACCAGCAAAGGTTTATTTAGATATAAACGTCTAATGTTCGGAACTACGTGTGCTCCGGAAATACACCAAAAACTCATGAAAAGGATACTCTTAGGGTGTGAAGAAGTCAATTTTATTGATGACATACCAGTTTATGGAAAAGATATGGAATAACATGACACGAGGTTAAAAAAGGTACTGCGAATATTAGCCGACAACAATGTGGTTTTGAAAGAAGACAAATGTATTTATAGAGTAACTAAGGTACAGTTCTTGGCTCATGAGCTAACTGGAGAAGGAATCAGACCATTAGAAAATTATTACGATATGATATACGATACGATATGAACGATATGAAAAAGTATTACGATGAGAACAAAAAGACCATAGTGATTGCCGACGCTAGTCCCGTTGGGTTAGGAGGAGTACTAATCCAAATTTATGAGTCCGGACCTAGAATAATTGCATATGGGAACAAAACCTTGACTGATTGCGAACGCCGATATTGTTAGATAGAAAAAGAATCCCTAGCACTTGTCTGGGCTGTCGAACATTTTCATATTTTTCTCTATGGTAAGGAGTTTGAACTGGTAACCGACCATAAGCCACTAGAAGTAATATTTGGTCCAAAATCCAAGCCTTGTACTCGAATAGATAGATGGATTTTGCTTCTTCAATCCTATAAATTCAAGGTGGTATATCGTCCTGGAAAGACCAATATTGCGGACCCCTTGTCGAGACTCGGTGCTGCATTCGATAATAGATCAGCAACAACAAATAAAAGTTACATCCATCAAATTGTTGAACTCACTAGACCGATAGCTGTTAAGTTACGAGACATTAAAGAGTGTTCTGAAGATGATGCAGAGATATTAAAAGTTAAAGATGGTCTATATAACAATAAATGAGACGATGAAGTGAAAAATTTCAAAAAATTACAAACCGAACTACGTTTCTATGATGGTATATTGCTGAGAGGAACAAAAATAGTAATTCGAAAAACACTACGGAATCAAGTTTTAAGTGCCGCTCATTAAGGCCACCCCGGTATCGTCGCGATGAAGGCACGCCTTAGAACCAAAGTTTGGTGGTCAAAATACGACAAAGAGGCTGAGAATATTGTTAAATCATGTAAAGGATGTATTTTAGCCTCAGCACTAAACCCGCCAAACCCATTAAAACGGCGAGAATTACCGGGTGGACCCTAGATTAATGTAGCCATGGATCTGATGGCACCACTTCCCAGTAACAATTACATTTTAGTAGTGGTCGACTATTTGAGCACATATAAAGAAATCAAGATATGTCGCAAAATCACTAGCACAGAGATTATTAACCTTCTCAAGGAAATTTTCAGCATGCTTGGCTATCCTGTTTCAATAACTGCCGATAATGGGAAACAATTCTCTAGTGAAGAGTTCAAATTGTTCTGTAGAGAAAGAAATATAACTCTCTACAACACTGTACCTTACCGGCCACAACAGCATGGTGAGGTCGAGCGCCAGAATCGCGATATCTTGAAAAGACTAAAGATTAGCCAAGCTGAAAGAAGAGATTGAAAAGAAAGTCTCCTGGAATACTTAATCATGTACAATAGCACACCACACTCTGTGAGTGGAAAAACACCATCAGAATTGTTTTTTAGAAGGCAATTCCCTGACAAAATCCCTATGGTTGGTGATATTAGTCATAAACAGGAGGATATGGATGTCGGAGATAGAGATCAGGAAAAGAAAGAAAGTGGAAAGGAATATACAGATAGGAAAGGAAAGGCGAAGGACTGCGAGATGGAGGTGGGCGACAAAGTATATATTAAGAATACAAACAAGGAGAATAAATTGAGTCTAAACTTTGGACCGACTACTCATACGGTAGTGAAAAATAAAAAAGGAGATGTCCAAGTTCGGAATGATGAAACGAGACAAGTATACAGGAGAAATGTTGTGCACCCAAAGAAGATCCAAGGACAGTGGAAAGTCCACGATAATCATAAGGAAGAGAAAACTGGGGATGATGGTTTGGTGGAAGAAATTGAGGATAATGAGGATGGCTATTGAAGAAGAAATTTATTAGTGATCATTTAAATGGTACTTACAAATGGAAAAAGAAAATAAGTCTACATTTATTGAATATTCAACAATGAAAAGAGAAAAATTTTTTATGTTATGTTTAATGTGAGAATCTAGAATAAACAACTGTTATCATAACAAGATGTCTATCATTTGGAAAAAACTTAGGAGTTAGGAATTGAGAAAAACAAAAGGAGAAGTGAAAAACTAAAATAACAAGGAAGAGATGTAGTGTATGCGTAAAGTAGGGGTTGATATTGTCTCGAGCGCATACGTCACAAAGTATTGGTGGGGAGCCGGTCGAAGTTCAGTTGGGACTAGACGGCCAGGGAGCCGACAAGTGGTGGTGCGTTGGCGAGTCAAGTGATATAACAAGTGATATGAATAGACACTACAATGGGTATTTGTTTATAAATTTGTTAATAATAGTCGGAATTATTCTATTAAATAATATTAAAATGATTTATGGTAATATTTATTGTAAAAACAAATTTTTCAGTAAGAAACAGCCCGAAATAGGTGTTTTGTTTATAAAATTTGTCATTAGCAACTAAAATGTTTAAATATTGAAATCTAAAACCAGTCTTTAAACGATGTCACTAAGGTTAAGTGGGAAATAAAAAAATCTGTCTTTGAGTAAAATAGCCAAATTGAATACTTGTTACAATACGTGTTTCAATAATGATTGTTAATTATTAAGAGCTTATAGATACCGACTATAGAAAACGACATAGTTGACTATTTGCTTATACCAATTGTTTATACAACTTAACTACAACATTAAATTGATTATTTATGTTCTCTAAGTATATTTACATCAAATATGATACATAGCAAGTTTATTTTTTTCAGAGCAAAGAAATCAAGTCTGCAAAATTGCCCTTTTTGCCACGCTTTGCGTTAAATAAATAATTATATTTAAAATATGTGATGATAGGCTTCGAAAATTTTCTCAAAAATCTAATTCTGATCATTTCTGAGAAAGAAACTTTGAAATCTGTTCATAACTGCGCCCTGTAGACTATTTTCAATAGTAAATTTCCGATTCAGCCCACTGTGCAGCGGTGATAATATTTTTCTGGACACTTCTGGATACCGCAAATCAACCATCAAATAGAAAAATTTAAGCCCTTTTGAATTGTCACCTCTCGCTACTTCTATTTACTGTTTTTCGAAAAACGATGACGTAAAAAGATTTTTAAAACATAGTATCAGGCATTTTACGCTGTTAGGATTGATTTCCACGTAGATAGCAGTGGTGGAAAATAGTTTTCAAAATTTATTGTCATTTAAATTAATTTATATTTGTATTGTTGTTAAGAATCCTGGTAGATTTGGCAAATTTCATGTTTTTGAAGTGCGTTCTAATGCGCTAAACGAAAATTGTGTTTTGAGTTAATGTGAGGTTACGTTTAGCAGCTCCGATCAGCTTTGAAAGGAATTGGAATTTTATTGTTTTCACAACCTAATCAAGAATTCAAAAACAATGAACACAACCAGCATTCTGTGAATTGAAAATTCGCAAGCATTCTTTTTTATGTAAACCCTCTTGCCTCAGCAAATGACACAAATATATTTCTTTGGTTAAGTAATCATACTAATTTCATAATATTTTGTGAATCTCTTATGTGCGATTTTGAATAATGTTGCTTAACGCTTCACGTAGTACTTCACTCCTTTCCAGAGGAAAAATATTTTTAAACAGAAATTTCGAAATAGACTGATCCCAATCATTCTAATATAAATGATGTGACGTCAATTCAGATTTTTCTGCGATCATTCGAGCAAAATCAATAGACTAGTCAAAACATTAAAGTAGCCTTAGAACAAGAACCTAGTAAATAACGTGTCATAACATAGCAAGTCTTTCAAAAAGTTTTGGATACACAATCCATGGGCCTGCCAACTTTTTCTTATGCAATTGACGTCTATATTGCAGCTTACTCTTTCTTTAAATTGAACCATTAAGCCGAATTCCTTTCGGGGTAAGCGTAACTCGTCTGGTGCTAGCCTCGTTATACTACCGAGGATGAAGGAAATTATATGGTAAGGATAAGTAAGGAATGTGTAGGAGGAGGGATAGGTTTTAGATCAATTTAGAAGGCATCGCATGTTGATTATCCAAGCAACACACTCGTCCCTCAACAACGCTCCGACACGGATCGCTGATCAATCTCTCTAGCAATCACCCCAGGTGAAGAGCTTCACAAGGCATCATCACGATTCACACATAAACACTCACTTTGACTAATAAATCCATAGGAAGATCCATGCTCTTCATCTTAATCACATCCAGCAAGCAAAGCTCTTCACGAGGGCCTATTAGCATCAAAAATATTTCGTTTCAGGCGTCACTCTTCTTCTTATAAACAATTGTCCTTCATACGTCCCTATCCTTGCATACACCTTTTTTTCGTTTATATCCGTACATCTTTTCATGCAAGCTCTTGTGTTTGTGCGACTCTTTATATCTTTCCGCTTCAGAGTTTCATTCACACATTCCAACCATTCTTTCTTCGACCTACCCCTGGTTATGCTACCACTCAGTTTGCCTAAATACACTTGCTTAGTTAAACGTCCTTCATCCATTCTCTCAACATGACCAAACTATCTCAGCAAATTTCTTTCTCTCATCTTTTAAGGCAGTGCTGCATACTGTTTTCTCACCCCTTCTCTGAAACACAATAACTTTTGTTTTATTAACGTTAATCTTAAGACCCATACTCTTCATGCTGGTACCCAGTCTACTCATTATTCTCTGCAAATCGTCGACTGATTCTGCCGTAACAATCTTATCATCTACAAACGCCAGTTTACGCACTTTCACTGTCCCGAGATCAACACCTTCTTCATCTGGGAGAGCAATTCTTAGACATTTGTCCATGTATACATTGAACGTCTAGGAGGACATAACGCAGTCTTGCCTAACGCCCTGCTTGATATCAAACCAATCGCTCAGTTGTCCATTCACATTTACACTCGCCGTACTACCATTATATATTGCTTTTTTTACTTTTAGAAGCCAGCCTTTTACTCCATACTCTTTCAGGACTTCCCAAAGCTTAGGTCTATTCACCTTATCAAAAGCTTTCTCCAGATCAACAAATGCACAGAAAACTTTTTTGTTTATTCTCAAACTTTTTTCTATGATCTGTCTCAAACTAAATATCTGATCCGCACATGATCTGCCCGGCATAAATCCACATTGGACTTACCAGATCCTTTCTTTAGCTATTCCCATGACCTTACCATTTAGTATTTTGGAAAATATTTGGCCCGCGGTACTTAGTAGGCTAATCGCTCTATAATTTGCACTGTCACCTTTATCACCCTTTCTCTTGTAGAGTGGAACGATAATCGCCTTTCCCCAATCATTTGGAACTTTACCGTCCACAGCACACATATTCATAAATTCGCTCAGCCACACAAACAAATATCCGCCATCGCTCTTAAGCATTTCAGAGGTGATACGATCCACTCTAGCAGCCTTACCATTCTTTAGGTTCCTAATTACGGATATAATGTTGTCGATATCGATTCTACTTTCGCCACCTACAACGGGATAGTCCAAAGCGTCCCCTTCTTTGTCACGGCTGTTGTGCTCCATATCTTGAACTCCGTACAATTTCTTGTAAAAATCACTCATACAGTCTTTCACTTTGTCCAAATTCCATACCATTTCACTATCAGTATTCTTAATTCCGAGTAACTCGGTGCTAACACTTTCTTTCCTAATCGTTCTAACCCATTTTCAAAATAACTTCTTATTTCTTTCAAAATAATCTTACTTTTTTTTAAACTTTGTCCGCTTTGATTTTATCCTTGCTTTCTTCGACGCTTCCTCTTTATTACTGACAGCCACGTCGATTTCATCATTCCACATACAGTATTTTTACTTCTGGTTTCTGCAAATTCTCTATTCTAACTCACATCTGCTTTGACTTATTATTAAATCCTCTTTTCCATCACCTATGAGGTAGTGATCCGTTCCACATTCAGAGCCTCTAATAGCCCTCGTATCCCTTACTAGCCCTCTGAGCCTCTCATCATTTACAACATAGTTAATAATACTGTGGCTTTCGCTTCTGCACCAAGTATACATGTGGATCATTTCATGTCTGAGCCAAGTATTTGTAATAAACAAGCCTTTTTTTGAGCATAAGCTAATCAATTTCTTCCCGTTACCGTTCATTTTTGGGTCTCTGAAATGGCCTAATACCCTGTCGGTATCTTCGAGTTGCACAACAACTTAGACATTCATATCTCCGAGTAAAATAATTCTTTAGCCAGGATTGCACGTACCTATCATATCATTTAACCTGTGCCAGAAGGTATTTTTTATATCACTACTGTCACCATCAACTGGAGCGTAGTATGCTATAATAAATAGCCTTCTGATTCCCACTTGAATGCTAACCCATAATAATCTAGGAGACACACATTCATACTTTTTGACATGCTGCTTTGCTCTCTCATTCATAATCAGCCCGATTCCTTGGCTACCATGTGATTCGTTATCTACTCTCGATCAAAATACGAATCCATTCTCTATCTTTCTTATCTCGCATTCCTCCTTGTTTGTTTCCGTTACACATAAAATATCTAGCTTCCTTACGGGCATTGCATCCCTGAAACTTTTCCAAGGGCACGCCTTTCGTCAACTGTAAAATTGAAAACTTCAATTTATTAATTAACCATCAACTCTTTAACACAATAAATTAAGAACGTCGCCAGTAGAACCACAAAACTGACATGCATCATAACACAATATTGATAAAGATGTCACTTACTAGTTTATTCTATTGAACAGCAGCATGGGAGCATCATATTTGGTGCAAAACGTCAAATCAATAAACATTTCAACTAATGACAGTGTTTCTGTGGATTATTATGAAAATATTATTGGCTCAAATGTCTAGTGATT
>JAUMHM010080474.1:0-13680 GCA_032362435.1 Melikaiella ostensackeni
AGCTAGGGAAAGGGTTCGTCCACCCTTGCAGAGCCCCGCATGCAAGGGTAAGGCTGATACTCTAGGAGGTCGCCCGGAATCCCAGAGACGCCTATCAACATATTGATCCTTAAATTGAGTCCATTTATGTAATATGTGATTCTCCTCACAAAGAGAATGTTTCTGAATTACTTTTTGCAGCTTGAATCGCTTCTAAGACACGAATACGTTTTTCCAAAAAATAATCGAATTCTTGATAAGTAGGGTATCTCAAACTAGAGCCTGAATGCATCTACCATTGCTTTAGTATTGAAAAATCAAGTTTCGTTACCGTTGAGAAGACTAACAAATCACTCCAAAAATTGGTAGTGCGTTTCATATTATTGAGAGCCGCTAGAGACGAATTTTTTGCATCGCGTGATTTCCGTTATTCTTCCAGAAAACTATTCAAGACGTTTGGTAGATTAATAAACTCTTGCAAATGAGCTGAGACTCGCTCTCTATTATTATAAAATTTGGCCTATAAAGACTCCCAAGTGGAAACAAAATTAGCCTCGGTGATTATTACATGTTTGAAAACTGTTCACCTCCACCTTTCAGAGAGGACTTTAAATAGTGTAATCTAGTTACATTTGAAAAGGAATCATTTTGTATAATTAGAGGATTAAACAAGTCTTTGAAATTTTCCCAATCCTTATAATCCCCGAAAAATACAGGTAATACAATTTGAGAGAGTTTGACAGGAAAGAATCATTTCGAATAAACTGAGGTTGATTCATACTGTCAGTCATGCTAGGCTCTGGAGTGAGAAAATCTAATTGATTAATTAAAAAATCGTGAGCATTTAAATACGCATCTGCAATCGATAAGAGCTTATTTTCAGTAAAATAATCGAGTTTTTCACGTTCCGCCGAGGTCGTTGCAGCTTTAATTTGTAAATGTAAATTTTCACACTTCTCCCATTTTTGATTGAGAAGTCCTATTCTCGATTTGACATGACCAACGTGATATGGACTTACCTTGTTTTTAAATTTTGCCTTAGTCCTCAATATAGAATGGTATACTTCTGTTATCTCCGAGAGTGAGGACTCCATTTTCTCTAAATTGTTTAAACGCAGGTACAACGCAAGAGAAAATTATTCAAAATAATTTTACTTGTGGAGCCAAAGCTTCAATTAACAAAATGTGAAATCTCTTTTTTGAGAAAATAGAATTGTCTGTGCGAGAACAAAATACATAACTTCGAATTTAAAGACGAATGTCCGTAAATCTTCGCAGAAATTATGGATAAATCATTTAAACAGTTCACCAAGAATAACTTTCAAATATTAAATGAGTCAAATTTCACATCTAACCAGTATAAAAGGCTACAAGGGCTACAACATGCATAGAAGAATATACAGTTAGTACGGCTGATCAATCCGACGAAGACTATAAGTGCGAGTAAGTACAGTATTTGGAGAAGGACAGCTTTCTTCCATCGCTTGTGAAGGAATTTTGCAAAGCTGGAAGCTGAACTCTGCTCGATGACGTCATCCACACACAGACAGATTTGCACATGTGTGCTTGATCAGCGTATTTTCCACTCCAAATGATTGTTCAAATCCAACTGACGAACTTTACAAACTTTGGCAACCCAAAAAATCAGAGGGCTGACATGATTATTATGATTATAGTTCCCAACAAGTCTCTGCCGGAAAAATGTGAAACTGTGGCGCTGATCGCCTTTCGCCCAATTGTTGATTTGAATATCAAATAAAAATCAAATTACTTTCAAAATTTTATTAAAATTTTTCAACTTGTATTATAAACATTTTTTTGTGGATAGAAATTCAATTTAAATTAAAAGATTCAGTACTACATAAGAATTGATTTTTTGAATTTTATCGAAATTTACTGATTGTTGAACTGACACAATTTTAAAATTAAAATTTCAAAATTGAAAAGTGTGTAAGTGTACCGAGAATATTTTTGCTGCCCACACCGAATTGCGGTGCGCTCGACACGACCTTTAATTTAAAAAATGGGTAGAAGAATAGTCTATGAAATGTAAAGGAGGCGTTGAATCAGAAAATGAATATTTTTTTATCAAGTAGGAATTTGTTACAGATTTTTGTAACTTCAAACAAATTTTTGCACAAAATTCTTACTTGAATTTTCTACGTGATCCTATAGTTTATTTTGGCCCTATTAAGAATGCCCTCGAAGAACTAATTATAACTTCGTTTACATAATTCCTCGTTTGAATTTCGGAGTCCTATGTTTTCACGTCGTACAAAGTTCTGTTGCCTTGTTTTTGTGAAATTTTCTTTTTTCAAGCTGGCAGTGTTATCTTTTTCAAACTCTCTCACTCAAGTTCGCAAGTAATTTTTAACCATAAAAGAAATTACTTCGTTCGCATGCTCAGCGCAAGGAAATCTAAAAATCGCTTTTTCGTTTCAGTCATTAAGTACCATTTTGGAAGCGTATTTGTCCGTGGAGAATTTCATAAAAGACTCTTCAATCACTTGAGTTATACTGAAATCTTAAAAATTTGGAAGTGAAAGAGTTTCATTGAAGTTCTGAGACGATTGTTCATTTTGCAGTGGTAAAGCAGAAAATGCTTTGCAAGTTTCACATTTCGTGTACTGAAGCATAAAAGGACAAAGCATGCCTGTACTGTAATAATTTATGGAATCAAAAAGAGGAAGTGATGCATAATCGCACTTCTGCAGGAAGATTTCTCTTTTCAGGTCGATAAATTTTGTTTTAATTTCGAGATCGTAATCAGAGGTTGAGGAGGTTCGTCTTCTATAGAGGAACAGTTGCCGGATTTAGGAGGATTCAGTATACTGTAGGCTGTTAGGATTTTATAGCTTTGCAGGAAAGAAGGTGTGCCTGGATGATCATTAGTTCTTCCCGAAGTCGTGCAGTGCTGAAATATCTCTAGACACACAAAAAATCGAATAATAAAAATTGAGCTTTTCAGAATCATGAAAAAATATTGCAGGAAGCAGCATGAAACACCAAGTGGTTTTAAACACTGAAAAATTTTTTCACATTAAATATTGCAACGTATCCTGAAAATATGATATGATTCTTGACAGAGAAAGTTTTTTTTTTTGTTGGAAAGTCCAAAATGAATTCCTGAGAAACATCAGGTCTCCAATCCCCCCTTGTAAATAAAATGACACGTCTCCTCTGTCAGATTATCAGATTCTTATCCTTTCTATTTCCTGTTGGTAATGAAAATGTGATTGATATTTAAATTTCCTTAATTGTTAATTAACAATTTCTATTATATTAAATGCATTTAAAATGAGCCATATTAATTACATTTTATTTTATATTATTGTCTTATGAACCCAAAATTAAAAATAAGAAGAAATTGTTTTCGCAAGCATTTAATATAATTATAAAACATGACGAATTTTTGTTTGTTATTATATTGCATTCATTCAATAAGTGATTGGATGAATTAATAGTTGATTTCAGTGTCGCGCGTAACCCATCTGCTGTACTTTTCGTGAGAAAACCACTTGCATCTAAGATTCCATCTACAACTCGTTGTTCCCATTCACTTAATCGGTCGAGAATTTCTTGCATAACCTGACACAATAAATTCAGTTGCCTTCAAAATAATAATTTTAATTATTGATAAGACTTAAAATATAATTCCTTAGAGAAATATTTGTCTTCAAGTCTTCACAGTTATTAGCTCGTATACCTGGCAGAGGGTCCTTTCTGTTTAATGCGTCGAATAGTCTATTGAATTTATCACAGAAGTCTCAAATAGGATGTTAAAGTATTGCCATGAAATTGGATCTTCATCGGTTCAAGAAGAACAATAGCTTATACTGTTAATTGGGCCCCTTTTTTGACGTGAAAACAGCTACAGGCTGTGTGTAGTAATCCATTAATGATTGAAAAAGAATTACCAGACCATAGTCGGCTTTACCTTCAATATTTTGATGTTCTACGTTCTCTCCGTAATCTGTTAGGCCTGTGAATGTCATCGTTTTATAATCATTCGTTATACTTTTTGCGATTTCCCATTCCATCTAGTAGAAGAATTTCTTGACGCTGTAAGGATGATTTGAATTTAAAATGTTCCGTTAATAATTCGAAAAACTTAGGATCGATTCCACAAGGTGCGTAGGCAGCGGAAAATCGCTTGTAGAAAAGCGAACTGAGTAATATCTATTCTTCTGAATAATATCAATTTTTCGAGTCTTGCAGTTTCGCAGCTGAAAATATTTTATTAATTGCAGGATTTTCTTCATCGTTAATATTTAAACCTTTTGATGCTTCGGATAGTTTCGTTTTACCCTTGTGAGCTATTTCATTTGTGCATTCTTGCAATTCTTTTCTTGATGCATTGAAGCATCTTATGGCTGTATCTTTAGATTTAGCCATGACTTTCAGTTTAGTTTCAAATCGTTCTAAATTTTTCTATCTTTAATGGTTGCATTCATGGTTAAATTTTCAGAATTACTCACGTTTTGTAGGCGTACTATTTTTTTAGAAGAGAAAATTTCGCGGATTGGCACATATTACATTTTATTTGCCTCTTTGAAGCATCTGATATGATTAGAGACATTTTAAATGTCTCCAAGTTCCATATCTTTCAGTGTGTGTAAATAATGTTCTAATATTTTAAATATCAAATTTTATCTCAAAACCAGAGCAGGTTTTTGTTTGGTGAACGAGTGTCAAAACTTGTTCAATTTCTTGAATAGACGATAGTTTTTCTTCTTTAATTCCAAGCTTATCTGATCGTATAAGTTTTCACATGAAGAAAATGTACATTTTCATGACTTTTCTGATGCCAAATTTTTCCTACAAAATGTTCTCAAAATACCATTATTATCAATTGCAATTTGTTGAATAAATTCTACGACTCGCAAGTCATTAATTTCTATGTTATGCCGCAACCATCCTGAAGGAAAATTCACACTACTTTGATTATCATATATGAAACTGAGTAAAAGTTTGTCTAGTTCCATTTTATCAGAAAGAAGTTTTACATATTTTAAGGTATTTTTATCCTCGTGTGTCAAATCCTGATATTTATGGTCCGTTTCCAAAAAATTGTCAACATTTTATTTTGTTGAATTTTCTTTCCTTGGAATTGATGTTTTCATTTTCCTTACAATTTCCAAAAAAACGTGTACAGCTGCCATCTTTTCTTCATTTTTAATAAGGCCTGTTTCTCATTTTTGGTTCCTTGAAAATTATTCTCACTCGCTTCCATCGGTGTCTTTTCATTTTCTACTGAAGCCTGTCCTTTCTCTGGAATCCATAATAAATTATCCAATAAGAAGAATCAGTAAGAAAGAAAATTAATAATAATAATAAATTATTCAATAACACAGACCGACAAAATTCGTACCCAAAGACCCGACTAGGTGATCATAGGGGGATTTGATGTCTTAAAAACGGATTCATTGACCAAATTTTTCCTATACGTCAGGATTTCGAGATATCCTGATCCAAAAGTGCAATAATGGCCACTTTCAGCCATATTTGAAAAAATATATCAGAAGCAGCGAATTTTTCGGCTTGAAACCGCTTATGCCATCATTTAGTACTGCTTTTTAACTTTCATTTTCATTTTTAATCATCCTGAGCAAATATTTTTTTCTCCAAGACATGGCACATTAACCAGTGTCACACAGAAGAACTAGCAAGGAAGGCGAACAAATCGAAGAAATGGTCTAATGCCATATCTTGGAGAGGAAAAATCGGTTTGGGATGATCCAAAACAGGAATGAAAGGTAAAAAGGAGTACTAAACGATGGCGTAAGCGGTTCTAAGCAAAAATTTCGCTGATCTTGTTGTATTGTTTCAAATATGTCTGAAAATGGTCATTTTTGCACTTTTAGATTAGGATATCTCGAAATCCTGACGAATAGGAAAAATTTTGAGCATGGACTCATTTTTCGGACATCAAATCTCTTCGGGTTCACCTAGTCTGGTCTTTGGGTACAAAAAAAGTAAATTTTTGTCGACCTGTGTAATTACTCAATTAATGTAATAATTAATATTATTATTGTTCACTATTATTCGCCTACAGTTTTCTTCCCAAAATCATGGGCTTCCAAGGATTGCATGACTTTATATTCTCATTTGCTTTACCAACGCCGTTTAAAAATTGTGATAGTACGGCTCCTTTTATCAAACGAGGCTTTTAATACGTAGAAACCTGAAACGACAAAATCTTAATCATCGCGCTGCTTTTTAATTGAATGATTTCAAATTTATTGTTTACTTAATACGAATAATTTGAATAGTAATGAACTTTTCTTAAACTTTCTCTCATAGAAAAATATTGTATTGTGAACAAAATATTCTAGAAATTGTTTTTAACACAGAAAAAGATAATAGCTTAGAAATAAAAAATTAATTTATATGAGTATATTCAATCAAGAGCAAATGAGTATTAGTACATACCCCTGAAAAAATGTACTTAAGTGCAACGGCAGCGACTTGATTAGAAGTTTCACCAAATTTCCAATGCATCGATAATAAAGTCAATCAATTACATTTACATTTTCGAGAGAATGTCGCCGAAGACAAGAGGTAAGTTCTAGTGTCCCTTGATCCCGGATCCCTCTAAACTTGGTGAAATAAAATTGCCCACAGAGAAAGATGTGCTGAATGTGTACGTATGGCATAGATTTTCTTTGCTTTCAGGAATTATCTATCGTGTGAGGACACTTTATGATGATTACAATGATTATTCAGAATGTCCATGCAGGTTAGAGACTCCTGTCATAGAGAGAGAATTTTGATTTAATCAGCCTATAGATAGATGTGTAGTTATGTCTTATGTAGATAATCAATGCGCTATGAAGCTTATAAAAAATCCTGAATTCCATAAACGTACCGAGCATATTGACGTCTCGTACTATTTTATTCGTGAGAAAGTCGAATCTTGTGAAATAAAAGTCAAATAAGTTCTATTAAATTTGCAGCGTGCGGCTATTTTCACTAAAGCCTTGCTGAAAGAGCACTTCAAATCTTTGCGTGATATTATTGGTGTTCATGAGCGTTCGTGAAGCACCCAAATGGTGGTTATGTTTAGATTTTGATTGATCACATTAAAATTACTGTTTTGTATTTCATGTTTTACTTCCGTACCGAAAATTTAGACGATTACTAGGCAACCTTTGTCCAGGAACACATATAGAATTGACCTCTTTCTAAATGATCCTAGACGACAGCTAGACTCAAAAGAGTCGCCGGCCTCAGTACTTTTTTCATGGAATTGGCAGTAGAGCTGTATATTCTCCTTAAGCCAATCCTATTGATGTCGTAGGGATCGTTAAGTGTGCATCTGTAAACGTCTAGTATGCATCAAGGGATCGTCTAGGCTAATCAATAAATAAAGTATGCAAAAAATATTGGAATAAATGTTTTTTCAATATTATATATTTTATTGCAGCTAACATCATACGACTATATTACTGAAATACGGTGTATGATATTCTAATAATATATAGTATTCTGATAAATATATTCTTATTATATATTCTGTTATTATTCTAATATTAGCACTAAAGAGAGAGAATTAAAATATAATATAGTTGCATTAATGCGTTTGCGAAATGCGTCCTAAGCGAATGTAATGAGCTGACTCTATAAAGGGACATTAAAATATCCAGTTTGTAATGAGGATATACAAAAAGATATTGTTTCACATCCAATTTTTCGCTAGAAATTTACAAACAACAGTTAAATATTTTTTTCAAAAGTTCTGTATGACGAAATTATATTACTAACTAGAGGCATGTGGCAGCAAATGCTGCCCAGCTATGCCTGACATATACTGACATATCCACCCCTTACCTGTCTTCTTTTAATTTATAGTATATCTCCCCTTGCCCATTTCCATGATTCGATGCTTCTTCATTGGTTTTTACCAAGTTCATTGAATAATATTTCCTATTTAATTTTTAAATCTCATTTTACTGAAAGTTTCTTTCCATTTCAAGTTTTATTTAGTGAACTTGTTTGCAAGATGCATTACGTAGATGTAAACTCTAAAAATGTGTCATATTGAAACATCATCATGCGATATTAATTTATTACATTAATGAATTTAACATTTTCAAAATATAGATCACACATCAGAGAATTATTAGTATTGATTTTATAAACTGAATTAACCGGTAACGTAAAATAATTTAAGAACGTATGAAAGTGTGGGTGAGGCTGAGAACCGCTGTGACGGCACTGAATCCCCCAAATACGAAGTCGAACACCAGATAAATTTTGTACACGGCTGCGGCTGGTTCTTTCATAAAATATAGAACATTGTTAACTCTTATTTTGAAAGGCTAAAGAATAATAAAGTCTTCGTTTTTTATTTTACCGAAAATTTTACAATCATTATTCCAAAAACCTTTAAATTCACTTTTCGATTCAGAAGCTTCAGAGAGGAGATTTCAACGCAGGAGTTGGGTTTCCAAACCTTTTATTGCTAAGACGGACTCGCTTTCGTTGGAATCTAAATTTGAATTAGAACATTTTTAAGTTCAACTTTTAAATCAGATTATGAATTATTTGATTTTTTGTGCGTAAATTCAGTGAATTCAGGACATTTTGGACCAGAAGAATAGGAGAAGACCGCTACTTCCTATCCACCAACCCACCTCCAACTTCAGTTATCAAGAAGAAGGCAAAAAAGCGGAAGAGGATAAGGAAAGTTGCGAAGAAGACGTGTGACGACTAGGATTACCAGAAGAAGACGAGTGATAATCTGGATTACCGGAAGAAGAGGTGTAAAAGCCAGAGACCTGAAAGATCCCGCAGTCATCCCCCTGAATCACTGCAGGCTAATGAAATAAATAACAGAAGTACAATGCAAGAAGAGAATCAGGACTAGCATGGACAAGGCTTGGAACTTTTCTGGCGGAGGACATCTTCTACAGGAGTCAGGAAGCCTAGTTATTTGAAGAGGCTGATCCGCTAGTGTTGTTGATATTTTTTTGATTGACAAATTTTTGAAAATGCTCTTTGAGTGCAAGTGAAGTGTCGATACCACAAAAATTAACCATCATCGAGACCATCAAAAGTAGTAAGTCAATTTGCCCCTTTATTTATTCTGTTGCGTAGCCAATCTCGGCTAGGAAAGTTTTGTTGCAATTTGTAACCGTAGTTGTTTCGCGAAATTTGAAGTAGTTCGAAGCGATCATTTTTATTTTCGATATTTGAGGAAATCAAAAATCAAATTAAAAAATGCGTACGCGAAGTGGTGTAAGCAAAGCTGGAAAAGGTGGCCGAGGAACAAGCGCTGTGGTAACCCCGAGAAAAGCCGGTGATGCCAGGGTTGCAGAAGCATAAGCAACACCGAGTTCGGGGGCAGTGCAGAGACGAGGTGCAAAAAAGTATCGGTCGGTTGAAAGTCGTGGGGTGGGAACCGCTCGTGGTCGACTCAGTGGTTCCACTCGAGTCAGCAGAGGTAATTTCGAATCAGATTATGAGGAAGAAATAGAGTTAGCTGATTGTGTTGCGAACTTCGAACAAGAAAGGGAAGTAGATTTAGAGGGGAATATGAAAATTTTAGAACTAGAAAACGCAACACGGAATCCAGTAGCAGTCTACCGTGCCGATGCCAGCTCGAATACCTCGCGCTCTTCCTGCTCAGAGCCTTCTGCAGGTGCAAGTAGCTCTGGTATATATGTGCTCCAGGAGAAAGAGACGAAGAAACAAATCCTTTTCAAGGCCGCCCTTATCTTAATTCCAACAAAATTTCACGGAGAAAATATGTCAGTGGGCTGCTTCATTAAAGATTGTCTTTTCGTTAGAAATTCTATTGCAGCCGAAGATCGCGAACATTTTTTTTTTTGGTAGCACGTTCTAGGGTGGTAGGAGCTGTGTAGAACGCTCTTGCAGATTGCGATGTAAACACGTTAGAGGATCTTTTGAAACATTTTAAACTTACCTATCTCGATCTTCGAACTCTGAACCAATTTAATAAGTCTCTTTCCAAATTGGCTCAACGCGAGAAAGAGAATGTTAGTGAATTCGGTGTCTGTGAGTCAGCTTGTAACCAGCATGATCGAACTGTTAGAACTCAAATATTAAAAACATAACAAACGGAAAGGTTAGTTTATTCTGTAGAAACAGGGGCATAATTAAATTTGATTAAAGAAGGGAAAGTAAAAACAGGAAAACCAGTAAATTTTTGTATCAGATATCATTCATTTTGAATTACAGGCCAAAGTGTAAAATGTTCTGGAGAAATATACTTGAACATCAAGAGGGTTGGCTGTCCATTACAAATAGTACCAAAAAAATTTCCTGTAAGTTGCGGCGACATGTTATGAATGCCTTTCCTATCCGACTTTGTCATTTACCTGAAAACAAAAATAATAAGAAATCAGATAGGTGAATTTCTATTCAGTTCGCCAATGGAAACTTCTACCAAAAGGGGCACAATACTTGTTTTGGAAGTTCGAACCAAACAATTAGTAAAATTACTAGTAACTAACACCAATTTTACAGAAGGATATTCGTCCTTAATATCAATAGGCCCAGATGTAGTTTTGGAACAATCTCTAGCAACCATAAAAGAGGGTAATATCCGCGTATATGGTATCAATACAACTACCAGGTATGTACAGCTATCGGTTCCGCCCGTGACATTACAAGAATTCAATACTGTTAAATCAATTACTAAACCTGCGAGCAAAGACAATAGCGAAGATGTCAACAAAAACAATAGCAATGACGGTAACGACGACACTAATGAAGACGGTCACGAAGATACTAACAAACAAAAACAATAATAAAGCTGCTAGTAAAAACCCTAATGTATGCCATTTTCTCCTTCAATACTCCCGTTCATGAGTTCACTGGTATGACTCCTCACGAAGTGGTCTTTGGGAGAAGGGCGCGATTTCCTTCCGAATTTGCAGGCGCGAAGATACCTATGACATATGTACAAACAGTCGATGAAGTCTTAGATAGAATTAGAGGAACAGAATCACTTTCTTTAGTTTGTTTAGAAGCTGCAAAAGATGTTTTAAAAAATACTTCGACCTTAAGATTGACGAACAAAAGTTTGAGCAAAATCAATACATTTACGTGTCAGTTAATATGAGAGAGAACAAATCACACCAAAGCAAACTTCTATTCTTCATGTAAATCGAATCAAACATGCATTTTTGAGATGCATTTAAACTTCAATTGGAAAATGAATATAACAATGTTTTTTGTGGCCTTCATAATAATTGTAGACGAAAGAAACAAATTTGTAAAATTCTTACGTAAATTAGCAGAAAAGTCAAACCCATTATTAAAACCTGTCATTTATTGAGAACTAAATCACTCATTACTGAAGTATCACTATTGGATTTCAATTATTGAAATTATTGAATTTCAACTTCAGAAACTTGCTACGTAAAAAGTAATTCGCCTGACCTATGGAGGACCACATGGGTAAAATTCGAAAGAGAAAAAAAAGAAGCTACCATAGATCAGTGCTAGTTATAGGGACGGCATAGACGTGCGAATTACACTTTAAGGTCGCCTGAGCGATATGTGTAAAGTAGAGAGGGAAATAAGATAATTAGAGATAAAACGATACGTGCACAGGCAGCGAAGCTTGGTAGGAGAGGAAGGTACTATAGTAGGAAAGAGTGACAAGGGTGGGGAAAGGGAGAGGGGGTGAGAGAGAGGAGGGAGTGATGGAGAGAGACAATATGAATGGGAGTCATTAGCAAGAATAGAACCCGTTCTGAGAAAGAAAGAAGCGAACCTTCTTCTCTGATTGTAATCATAGCCGCTTCAAAGTGAATTGAAAATTTCAATTTCAATTCAAATTAGGTGAAGGATGGAACTGCATTAAAGTAATGACAAACAACTATTAAGAGATGTTAAATAGTGATCAATTTCAAGTTTCATGTACAATCGAGTCAATATAGTTGAAATTTTTACAATTCAGAGACAAATGGAAACTGAAAATATTTCACTTTAAAACAAGACACCAGTTTCAAGGACGAGGTCAAAGAATGGTGAATGCAATTAAATCTCGAGCTAACTTCAATATGAGTTCCCGGAAGACGAATAAGTCGGAGCCAAATTGAGAGAAATTGAACGAGCTGCTGATTCAGATTTCATTTCAGAAATTACAATTTAGTCAATATTGATAGTTTTTAGAACACACTTGGATAATTCAAAATAATTGATCACTGAGAAAATTTCCCAACTACTTGTGGGCAAGAAAACTTAAGTTTTTGTTTAAAGATGATTTGTAAATATCAGAGAATTTCTGTTGAAGATCTGAAATAAAAGAAAAGGGAATGCCCTGGATTTGAATTTCAAATTTAGAATTTGTTGATCTCAATTGCATTTCACAAAAAAAGTATCATATAAAATCTTCAACATACTTTTATGAAAGATGAGTTGAACTAAATTTTCAGAACAGATTACGTTTCATGTTGAAAGAGAAATTACTTATTTAGAAGATTCAAAATTTGGAATTAGAACGTTATAAAACCACAAAGTAAAGTAAACTCTATTTAAATTGTTATTATTGAGAAAACTAAGATCCAAAGGAAGAAATTGAATCAAAGAAAGATAAAGATAATTAAATATTACTATATGACAGGGTAGTTGGTTAGAACCAGAGATAAGATTTGATAAGGGTAAATTTGAATGAGCCAAGGATCCAAATGCTCACCGAGTATTTTTTTTTGGTTAAGCCTCTCGCGAGCCATGACTAGATGCGACGACATGATCCTGTAAAGGGTGAACAAGTATTGAAAAATTGAAATATGGTACGTAGAGCATACAAGATGAAAAATAAATGGCGACGAAAAAACTATGGATAATTCATTAAAATAACCAAGATGGAACTAAATAGACAGAAGAATATATATACACATATATATATATATATATATATATATATATATAACTGGAAAATTGGTAAAAAAAACCACCGCAGGGTCCTCCTGGGAGCGACTGCCATCCATGAAAATGACACCGGCTCTCAATAAAACCGCGGTGAATCACATCCATGGCCACGCTTCACAACCGTGAAATGGGTGATCACATGGTACGGTGGAATCACGATGAAGGGCCGGCAAAACCCTCGTGAGTCCTAAGGACACGGAGCGACCCAAGAATGACAGCTCTTTGCACCCATTTCGCAAGTACCTTGGCGTTTTTCTGGCACGCGGGTATGGCTTCGAGGTTACGAACCAGTGCTGGTTTCGCACCTCCGAGAGCACCGATAACAAGGATAATCATTTTAGCCGAATATACTTTCTACACTCCTCAAAGTTCTCGCATAAGGTCTCGATACCTCTCCCCCTTTTCCTTCTCCTTGACTATGATGTTGGCGTCAGCTGGAGCCGAGAATTCGATAAAAAACATCGTACGTTCCTCTTCTTCAAGAAGTACGATGTCAGGCCTCGAGTGTGCAACCTTTAGCCTGAAGTTGAAGTTCCAGTAAATTTTGCACAAATCGTTCTGGACAATTGACTTTATCTTTCTGGGAGCGTTCGGCAGAGCAGGGTCGCGGTTAACATCATAAGAGCGACAAAGATAGTATTAGAGCACTCTTAGGGCCGCATTATGCCTGTGAAGATACGTTGTTCCCGCCTGAGTGGGGCACCCGGATAGTACGTGTCATAGGTGCTCAGAATGTGCATGACATGCTCTGCACCTGTCGCTGGGAACTTCTTCACGTAAGATGCGGCTACGGTA
>JAUMHM010080485.1:0-13678 GCA_032362435.1 Melikaiella ostensackeni
CCTATGTCGATCTTGGAAAATTGTCTCAAATTTGGCAGTTATATTAATTTTCTATATTATTCTGAAATTCTATAATTAGAAGATCTTACAGAAGCAAATCAAATTTTAATGTTATATATTTCTCTTTAGATACTCATTTATTGTTCCCATAGTTTTTATTGGTAGTTTTAATTTGTTTGAATCCTGGCATTGACAAATGGGGTTATATAAAATCATATTGCTGAGATTTATTATGATCTGTTACCAAAAATTGACAAAAATTCAGAATTGTTGCTGTAACAAACAAATGTTATAAAAAATACTGAAATTTAACATTAAAATAAAAAAAATTAAAACTTAAGAAAATTGATAATATATAATATATAATAAAATTAGAAATTTTAAAAACTACTGAGATCACTGCATATCAAGCAGAATCAATGCATTTGCAATCAATGTACCTAAGTAGTCATGTGAGCTAGTGAAAAAACATTATTTGAATTTGCAAATTCTTGAATTTAAATAATTTTCAATACGAAGTAATTAAAATTTGACAATTAGGAATTGAAAACTAAATAGAACGTTTCAAATTTGAAGCTTTTAAATGTCTAAAAGTTTAATTGCTATTACATTAAAAGAATGATAATGCAACATTGAAATTGATTAAACAAATTTTTCTGAGATCAAGCAATAAATTCATCGTTATTTTCACCCTTCAAAATGGAAAAGTTTTCGAACACGATCCTGTGAAATTTAATTATTCAAAAAATAGTTCAAAATGCAGTTATTTTAAATGGGAAACATTTAAAATGAAAAAAAAATCTACTGCAGAATGTTGGTAGCAATGAAATCGCCTCCATCTTACTAAAAACTGTTTTGACATTTGAATTACGTTTATTCATGAAAAACGCACAAAAGACAGAATAGGTTGGAGAAAAACGTTTCAATGAATTAAGGATGTTTACATTTTACACAACGTCGCTGAAAAGTCTTGGTATCTTATTATTTGTTGTTGAATACAGCCGTCTACAAACTGATACATGAAGTACGTGCATGTACCAGTTTGTGGACCTTCGTGTAAAAAAATTAATTTCATCGTGTTTTATTTCTGTTTTCAAGTTTACTCAGCAACTCATCAGTTAATTAACGATACTTTGGTTGTCAAAATTTTTTTCTTATAAATTATAACCTCAAAAAGTCGATAAAAGTAGCCTCAACTTATTATTTAACTTGTGGCTATTCTTTTCGCTGAATAAAAACATTGATTACTGAATATTTCTTGTCTTATCTTAATTATCTTGCATTATTTTGACATTGTAATTTATTTCGAATGATTTTGAACTTTTCGTTTCTTTGGTACTGAAAAAATTCATGATAAAATTAATCGACGTTTCTGCAAGGCTAGTAAAATTCAGCATAGGCGCAATAGATGTTAAAATATTAGTTAATTGTTCATTGAAATGCAGTTTTTATTTGGTATTCGTAGAAAAAAATGGTCAAAATACGAAAAAATTGGTCAGATAAAAGAGTCGTCAAAGCGCTGGCCGAAATTCGCGCAGGAAAGTCTTTTGGTTATGTACGTATGTAATAATGAATAACTACGAAAATACAGATTTCAATAATTCTTCAATAAAATTTTTGATGTTCTAATTGATTTTCTTGCTAAAATTTGCTTATTTTAAAAAAAAAATCTTGCACCTTCTAATACAGAAAAATTTTATATAGTCATAAACTTTATTATAAGAAATTAATTTATGAAAAAATGACAAAATTATGAATAATAAAGTGATTGTTTTCATTAAGACATCATGCAAGTTGGTATAAATCGTGGTTCACAAAGTAATTCGAAATGAAATTGAGCGTCCACAAACTGATATAGCGACACAGCTTGCGAAAAAAATTCACATTAAATAGTAAAAGCCTTCAAAGAAGCACATAAAAGTATTTTTTACAGCTTTATGAATATCTTATACACTTATACACTTTCACAAACTGGTATGTTCACTTTAATTACTGAGAAATCAATTGAAGATCGTCAAATTTTTAATTATTTTAATTTTAAACAACGCAGTTTTGAACCTTTGAATCTTAAAGCCTCCATTTAAAATTATTATTCATTCTTAAAATCTTCCAATCCAATATTTTTTAATTTCAAATAATTCATTTTTGTAAATCTCGAACTGAAAGTCGGACATTCTTGAGGTATTACATTGAAAATTGAAAAAAAAAGCAAGACAAGGTCGGTTAGATTTTAATTTTTGAAATTGCGCATTTTTAGGCCTTTGAAGTCGATTTTTTTAGAAGTTAAGTTTGAAATATTCAGTATTTTGGAACATTAGCAAATAAAAAATAAATAACTTTCCAATGCGTAGTTTCAAAATATTCTCATTTTTGATGCTGGAATTTGAAAAAATGTTTACTTAATTTTTCATTGTTTTGAATTCTTTGTAGGGGCATTTAAGGCACTAGAAACTCTTATCGATTTCGGAGGATTTCAATTTAAAGATCTTGAATCATTGAGGCTATTAATTAAAAATCATGGTACAATATTAGCAGTCAAATTCTCAATTTAAATTAAAAATATTTCAGGTAGGCCTCTGAAGACCTGATGAATACTTATTTTTCAATGATAAATAATAAAATGCTAATTTTTTAACTTGAAGATATTTAGAGAAAAAAATATTTAAGCTTTCCTTTTAGTAAAAAAGGAAAAAGAACCTTTAATTCAAAAAGGTCAAATTCATTCATGACCTCAGTTTTTTCACTCTTGGTATATTATTTTTTTAATCTAATATCAATGTCAAGTAAAAAATTTAATTAAAAAACAGTCATCGAAAAACTTTATTTGAACGGTATAAACACATACCGATCGGCGAAAAAAAATTTAGAGCGGATTCATGAGAAACATCATAAAATATGTTGTTTTTCAATGGACTTTACATAAACCGTATTTCACTCATTCAATTGGAAAAAAATTTTGGCTTACTTATGAATATTAATGTTCTTTTAAAGCTCGTAATAGAAGGTGAGTTATTCTACTTATCTTGTATCTTCTTTTATTAAAAAGATAGACATGGTGCTGTAGATACCGTGAGATAGTAAGTTCCGACATGAGTCACCGACTTTGAACAGGTGCGATGGAGCATTGTTTGACTATGAAGGAAGGAAGTAAGAATTTACACTCTACCTGAAGTTAAACCATTCCACGAACAGCATTTTCTTTGAATTTGGGTACGCTGAATTCGAGTTCGTTTACCAAATAAGTTTATAGCCTATCTCTTTTAATTTCGAATTTCCAGCGATTTTTCAAAGTGAAAAATGATTTTTAAAACATTTATGAACTTTTTCTCGAAAATTATTTGATATATTTAAAAATGTTCAATATAAAATAGAGGGTTTTAAGAGCTTTAATAGCCTTATTAAAAATCAATATCTCTCTCAGTAAATGGAAGAAACTACAAGGTACTCTTATTTTTAATTGTAAACTTTAACTTTGCTCTTAAAATAATAAGAACAAGATAAAGAAATATTGTACAGAAAAATGTGCAACGTAATAAGATCTATATTCTAATGAAACAACTATGCCAATATGAGTGCATATGCAGTATCGACGTCGTCAAAACAGATCTTATGTTCGCACTATTAAGTTAAAGTACAGATGATAAAACAATTTTAGAAAAGGTCTATACTGCATAGGCACTTAAATTAGCATAGCATACAATTTTTATGGCTCACCCGAAATATAAAAAAATAGTTATTGATCTGAAAATAACCCAAATTGTATTGATCAAATTGGAAATATAATAATCATGTGCAGTGCTGCATTCCGGAATGAGAATATTAAATATTTCGATCGGTCTCGGTCGTTTTCGAAACAAATTCTGAAACCAACATCTTGTTCATTCATTTGTCTCTGAGCATATCATCTCATGACAATCATACGATCAATTTTGATTAATAATATCGGAACTGTCATGACAAAAGTGACTTTATAGAATTTTGTAAAAATTAATAATTTTCAAATTTTCAAAAAATCTGATAAAGCAATCTTCTTTCATTTCTTACCTGAATTCAACTGCGAACCAAAAAAATTGTCTATAGGTAATATTTATAATCTCACAAAAATGATAAAAACCACAATAACGATGCAAATAATTTCGTCAAGAAAAAAGTTATCAGTTGAAACAAAATGTAAATTGATTGAAATTGAAATTTGTAATTGTATTATTAATATTATATTATTATATTATAATATATATTATTTATTGTAATTAATGTAATATCTGAATATTGAAATTTATTGATTTGAAAATGTGTATTAGAAGGGAAAATGCTCACATCTTGGATAAATAATTATTTAAAAAGAAAAAAGAGAATATCTCGCTAATAAAATTGAAAATTTAGATATATTTTAGACTTACTTGGCAAACTTTGATTTCACTTATTTCAATTTCAATTCCAATCAATTTCTATATTGATGCAACTGATAACTTTTTCCTTGGCGAAAGTTTTTGCCTTGTGGATGAGTTGAGTGAGATTTCACTTCTTTTTAAATAAATATGGTTATTAAGTAGAATTATATTTTCAAATTAATGAAAACATTAAATTACTAAACACAATATGATGATTATATTTCAGTAACAATCGGCTTAACAGTGTAAGGTGTTTCGGCAGCTTATTATTACAAAATATATTTTTTTACACAAAATGTACAAAATATCAAAGAATAATTGATGAATCAAAAGTTCCTGAAAGATGAACCGAAAATAACATACAAAAAACTTCAGCTACAATTTTGGTAATAATCAGTTCTGAAGAATAGACTGCAGGGGTGGCTAATTACTATAAAATCGCATTTTTAACACACAATGTACAAAATGTACAACCTATCGCAAAATAATTGATGAATTAAAATCTAATGAAAAATCTGATACAACAACCTTCTTTCATTTTTTACTTAAATTCAACTGCGAACTGAAGAAATTGTCTATAAGTAATATTTATAATCTCACAAAAATGATAAAAACTACAAAAACGATGCGAATAATTTCATCAAGAAAAAAGTTTTCAGTTGAAACAAAATGTGAATTGATTGAAATTGAAATTTGTGATTGTATTATTAATATTATATTATAATATTATATTATTATATTTTAATATATATTATTAATTGTAATTAATGTAATATCTTAATATTAAAATTTATTGATTTGAAAAAGTGCATTAAAAGGGAAAAAGCTTACAACTTGGAGAAATAATTATTTTCAAAACAAAAACAGAAAATCTCGCTTATAAAATTGAAAATTCAGATATATTTTAGACTTACTTAGCAAACTTTGATTTCACTTATTTCAATTTCAATTCCAATCAATTTCTGTATTGATTCAACTGATAAGTTTTTGCTTGGCGAAAGTTTTCGCATCGTGGATGAATTTGGTAAGATTTCTCTTCTTTTTGAATAAAAATGGTTATTAATTAAAATAATATTTTCAAAATAATGAAAATATTAAAATACTAAACACAATATAATGATTATAATTCAGTAACAATCGATTTAATAGTGTAAGCTGTTTCGGCGACTAATTATTCAAAAATCTATTTTTTACACAAAATGTACAAAATATCAAGAAATAATTGATGAATCAAAAGTTCATGAAAAATGAATCGAAAATAACATACAAAAAACTTCAGCTAAAATTTTGGTAATAATCAGTTCTGAAGAATATACTGCAGGGGTGGCTAATTACTAAGAAATCGTATTTTTTGCACATTTTTGCATCGAAAAATAATTGATGAATTAAAACCTTCGAAAAATTTATCGAAAATTTCACTCAACAGTATTGTTCTAAAATCTTGGTACAAATCAGTTAAATAGTGTAAGCTGTAGATGTAAGTGCTGTTTTCAAAATTTGAAATTTCAATTATGAAAAAAATGAGTAAAAATATTTATTTACGCATAAAAAACAGAGTAAAGGAGGTCATAAAAGAAATTTTGTCAGATCACCTGTCGAATCTAACAGAGTTTCTATATTCCTTCAGTGAAAAGGTTATTAAAGAGTAACATTACTGTACTTTTTGTTACAGAATTTTCTCCTCTCTTCATGTTAGGATAATTTTGGTATGGAATTTAAAAAATCGTGATAGCGCTTGTTTTTAAATGAATTTTTCTTTTTCTATTTTGATTTTCATTTCGCTAAAACATTGATCTACTGAACATTTCATTACAGCTCGTAATTAAATGATGCTCGCATAATTTAAAAAATTCCTTTAATAAAAGCTTGAAATATTAAAAGCAGTTTTTGCATTGGGATTTTTTTATATAAAAAATACTTCTATGGCAAGATGAAGCAATATCCAATAAATATAATTTTCTTCGAAGATCCTTTGGTTAAACTTCGTTAAGGCTCACCGTGTATAGTCAAATGTTTTAGTGTTTATTTCAAAGATATCTATTACAAATTTGCATACATGCACAGTTTTCTATAGTAAAATGAATTTGAATAACATTGGTATTTCAAATATTCTCATAAGAATAAAAAATTTGTTATAAAATATATTAAATGCACCAAAACTCAATTTTTTGTGCATGATTTGAAAATGACACTTTTTATTGTAAAAATATCTTTATTAAAAACGAATAAGATAACGAGATTCAAAAAATCTCTTCTCGATCTATCGTTTTGTTAAGAATCTCTTTCAAATGAGACGAGATAATAATTATTAGAATATCGTATGTCAAATCGAGATGTAAATTCTCGATTGATTCTCGTTGCGCGTTGCTCGAATTCAGTACTATTTATGTGTGAAATTATCTTCTGATTTCATAGGTAAACAGGAAGTTGTAAATTTATACTTATTATTAGAACATGAATAATCAATATAATATGCCTTTACTAAATCAGAAGTGTATAAACCCATAATTGTTTTCTTAATAACTCAAAACAGTATTAAATTAAAAATATTTTTTTCCATTTCATGTACTTATCAGCCTGACAGATTATAATAGCCCATTTGAGAAACTATACATTAGGGCGGTCTAAAAAAATCAATTTCTTAAATTTCAAAAATCTACGGGTCCTAAAAGTTTTTATATGCTACAAATGTTTCATCCTGGAAATTTGATTCCGGTAAGAAAATAAGTCAGATATCGCAAGGCTTACTTAGTTTCAAAGAGCGAATAGCGCAAAATTTGTTTTATATCTGATACCTTTATAAATTGGAATGATTCTGGTTTTCTGGAATATGTAGTCCATATTATTGCAAACATATCCTGGATGATAGAAATTAAAAATCAGTATAAAAGAATACATAAATCCACTAACACTGACAAAAAATGTCTAAACTTGACGTTTTCTCATTTCAAAAATCCATTGGAATCCTCGAAAATAATAGTAAAAATCTGATAAAATTACACGTTTTTTGGAAAAATATAACCTATAAAATGAGACAAAAAATTTGAAACCGCTTTATTTTTCGCTGATACCAAAAATATGTGCACATGTTTTTAGAAAAATGACAGATTTATTAGTTTTTTTTCTGTTTTGTACTTCCCGTGCAACTTTCTGTCATAAAGATCTGAACTATACAACATTAGGAATATATTTTCATGTATTTTAATTAATCAAAATGGAGAAGTTTGTTCCAAAGTACGACTTTGTACTAATTTCGCTATTTTAATTAGTTGAAATATATGAAAGTATAGTCCTACATACTATTGCTACGCGTGCACATATTTGTTGCATGAAGTTGTCAGGGAAGTATGAAAAAACGAAAAAAAAGAGACAAAAGGTAATAAATCTTTCAGTTTTCCAAAGAACATGCATACATATCTTCGGTCCTAAATCAGTGAAAAATAAAGATTTTTGAAAGTTTCTTGATCTCATTTTTAGGGTTATATTTGGCCGAAAAACGTGTGATTTTTATCATTTATAGTCAGTTTTAGTGAGGTTAAGTAGTCTTTTGAATTGAACTCTACATTTATATCATTTAATATATCTTGGCAATACTCTCGAGTGGATTTATCACGTTTCGTTTACCTACTCCTAATTTAAATTGTAAATTTTTATTTTCTTCTGAAATTCGACGAAATTTGTAAATAATTTATGGCATTCTGCAAGAATTCTCAGAATAGAAGTGAGTTCCATTGAATCTTAACATATTTTATAGAATTTCATAGTGCTTTGAAAAAATGGCAGAGTTTCAAACGAGATGCAATGATTTTGTCAACAAGAAATAGAAAATTTGCGAAAAATTAAAATTTATGATACTTGAAATCACCGAAATAAATAGAGCTACCGGAAGTGTTTAATAATTAAATCGAAATATTCCGAAAGAGTGTACATAATATATTAGGATGAAGTAAAACCATCGAAAATGATCGAAAAAATGTGTATGAGCGCAGTATTTAGTGTACTTGACAAGTAATATAATAAATAGGAACAGAAAATAGTTCTAAATAAAATGTTCACCTGAACACACTAGTTGAGATGACTACATAAAAGCATTCGGGAGTTCCAAAGATGTGGAAATTATAAAAATAATTTTCCAAGTGTCCTGGGAATTGTTCAACTCAACAACAATGCAAATCATGATGTACTTGCATCGATACATAATGATATTGGCAGGTTTGACTTTTATATTAATGTTAAGTTGAGTAAATATTGAAATAACTGTATAAGTTAAGAAGAACTTATTAAAATAAAGTAACAACTGATAAATAATTAAATTTGATTTGAGGTTAGGTTAAGAGATGAATGAGGAATGTAAAAATGAAGTAAATGTTATCTTACCAGTGTTAAACTGTGGAAACATTGTTTCGAGTTCGGAACTCCCCATTTAAGAACACATCTCATAAGAATTTATAGATAGAATAATAATAATAATATATAATAATATATTATAATAATAAATAATATATAATTATATATAATATAATAATAATATATAATAATAGAATAATCTCATAGTTAGTCTAGACGGTTAATATAGAGAAAACTCCACATCAACTAAAACAGTCACTTTTAAAGTCAAAATTCAACGCAAGTTCCAAAAATCATCTATTTTCGACATGATTGCATGCGTTCTCGAAAGCACTAGGAATTGACATCATTCGAATTTAAGAAGTATGTGAAAATTCAAATTTACATAGCAAGCTGTAGAAGTCTAGTAATTTCGAGTTTCAAAATGTGAGATTAACAGTCTTTTTCTTCATCAATTCAAATTGTTATCAAACCGCAAAGTGAGGTCCTCTTACAGAGTTGTTTTATTGGACCGCCTCTTTAATCGCTTCTCCTGTGAAATGTAGCTGCTGGGCATTAGGTCTCTTTCTCCGCGGACGGTCATATATAATAATTGGTACAGTTTATATGAATGATAACATCCCAAGAACAAGACCGAATTAAAACAAAATACTTCACGGTTAGCCTCGATTAAATTCAACCCAAAAGTGCTTGTACAACCAACTTCCCTTTTGTACGTGTTTCGGGAATGCCCTCCAGTCGCGAAAAAAAATCGTACCACGCGTTTTTGAGAAAAACGATTTTTCCAATTTTAACGATTATGAATCTGATTTTTTTCGGAAACGATGCAAAATATTAATAGATGTTCATGATTCAAAATTGTCCCCCTTCCTGAAATCTATAAAATTATATCCTTGTCAGATGTTCATCTTGTGTATTTTAGAAATTTTTCCTAAAAAATAAAAGCTGACTGAAAATGCATTTAGTTTGACATTATTACTGAACAAGAAACAATCGTTCTTGAAAATAAAATGTTGAAATTTGTTAAGCTTAATGCATTTTTAGGCGATTTTTATTGATTTTATCTATTATTTTGATAAATTTTCTCAGAATACACAAGATAAACATCTAATAAGGGTATAATTTTATAGAATTCAGGAATTGAGACAAATTTGAACCGTGAAATAATATTCATATTTTGCGTCGTTTTCGAGAAAAGTGAGATTTTTAGTCGTTAAAAATGATCTTTCTTCAATTTTAGAAATTTTTCTTTCCTGTTAAACTCAGAAACCTTAATAATATCATGAAATATGTTTTGCGCATTGCGACTAAACTAAAAGAAACGTTTACGAATATAAAATGTCGAATTTTGTTATACTAAGACCTATTTAGTCGATTTTTATCAATTTTTGATATTTTTTGGGAAAATTTGTTAAAATACACAATATGAACATTTAGTAAAGGTATAATTTAATCGATTTCAGACAGGGGAACGATTTTAAACAAGAGAAACCGAATATGCAAGCACTTCTGAGTTGAACTCAATCGAGGCTAGCCGTGACTTTTGTGATTTAATTTTTTTTTCTATACGCTAAAACGTAACTTTCCAGGGTCAGCCGCGATTAAGTTTCCCCCGAAAGTGCTTGCACATCCAGTTTCTCTTTTGTATCTGTTTTGGATGACCCTCAGTTATTTTATGCAGAGAAAGAAGAAAATCGTACCTACGACCCATTTTTTAGAAAAATGATTTTTTCATTTTTAACGATTACACATCTCGTTTTTCTCGAAAACGACGCAAAATATGAATAGCAGTTCATAGTTCAAAATTGTTTTCCTTTCTAAAATCTTTAAAATATGACATGTACTAGACGATTGGTTTGTATATTTTAACAAATTCTTCAAAAAAACTAGAAAAAATCGTTAGAAATCGACTAAAATAGCATTTAGTTTACCGAATTTCAACATTTCATTTTTGAAAACTTTTGTTCCTAGTTGAGTATCAGTGCTACTCCATATTATTACTAAACTAAAAACAAACGTTTTGAGAAATAAAATTGCGAAGTTCGTTAAACTGCTTGCTGTTTTAGTGGATTTTCATCACTTTTTTCTATTTTATGGCAAAATTTGTTAAAATACACAAAATAAACATGTAGTAAGAGTATTTTCACTCGATCTTTTTTCACTTAAATTTTCTGAAATAGCACTCTCCATTGCGCGAATCACGAGAATCATTTGATAAGTTTGGTGAAAGAGCAAGTAAACATTTTTTTCGAAAAGTTTGCCTTTATTTCTCAACATTTTCTTCTTTGAGGGCCACACACTTAGTACAGCGAGATTTACGGCATTTATTTCTGACACCTCGTGCCAATTGCACGTGTAAGGATTCCCCGGAAAGTACTCCACGGAAATTCTACGGAAATCCCAGCTGGAAATTTCGTTGACTTTTCGTGAAAATCCCACTAACCTTCCGGCTGCATATTCCAGCCTGTGCTGGACTTAGGAAATTCCGAAAAAACGCTATACTATTTTTACCTCTGGCCCTGGTCGATTTCCACAGGTTTCGACCGTCGTCCCAACATATTCCGTTTGCACTAGGTGTAAAAAATACATTTTCCTTGAGGGAGTTGACTTTTCGATACGAGTTAGTCTTTCGCCTGGGGTTACTGGGATGACCCCTCATTGTACAGTACCTTCCGTATGCACCAGATATAAAAAATACAACTTGCTCGGAGAAGTTGTGCAGTTCAACTCTATGACACTTAAGTCTGCGCAGGAGAGTTATGTCGTACTTCCAGATGCGCACCAGAGTTATGCCGCATTTCCAGCTGCCCCGGACACTTTTGTGGGCTTCATGGTTGCGCAGTTCAACTCCATGACACTAAAGGCTGCGCCGTAGGGTTAAGTAAGTCGTAATTCTGGAGCATACTAGAGTTATGCCGCATTTACGTCTGCACAGTGCACTTTTGTGGGCTTTATGGTTACGCAGTACAATTGTATAACACTTAAGGCTGCACAGTAAAATAATGTCATACTTGCAGTAGAATAATGCTGCATATTTACCTGCGCAGTAGACTTACGTGGCATTCGAAGTTGCGCTTTATAGTTATGTCGTAATCACGGCTGCGTAGTAGGCTTCTGTAGCATTAACTGTAGCGTATTAGTTATGTAGTCGTTATTGCTGCGAGTTAAATGTGTATGACTATTAAGGCTGCGCAGTAAAGCTATACTACAGTTACAGATGCGCTGTAGTGTTATATCGCATGCATCTGTAAGGACGGAGTACTTTCCGGGGACTCCTTCCACGTGGGCATGCTTTTCGAGTATGTGCGAGCATCTCAAATCTCTTGGCTCACATACCCGAATGGCTTGTGTCCTGAGCGTTTAGAGTATGGACGGTACCACGAATCCTGCGCATGGCAATCTTATTTTTCAATCATGTAATACGAGCGTTTCAATCACGGACTTATCAAACACCCGTGATAATAATGCACCTAAGCTTCCTTACTCGAGGAGCATCAAATTGTTGAACCAACATCTCGAGAACGCGCATACTCGAAAAGTAAGTGTCGATTCCGTGAACAAAATTCACGGATTTTCTCTCGGTGTAGTAAGTTTAGTTGCCAATATGATCAGAGCCGGCTCAAGGAAGATTGGCGCCCTAAGCGAACAAAAAATTTCGCCCCCTCCCATTCCGTCCTTTAAATGAATATTTATTAGATAATCGCAAAAACTTTTGATAAGAAATAGTGAAAATGTGAATGTCAAACTTTATGCGAATATTATTGAAGTAATTTGGATGATTTTTGATCATATTTATTATAAATTTGCAATAACAAAATGCGCATCTCATTGCGATTACACTTTGATTTTTCGTGCCGCACGCATTGCATTATATATACATATATTTTTTTATCTCGTTTCACGTGTTCGCGCCCCCCATGTTTTGGCACCCTAGGCGGTCGCTTAGTTTGCTTGTATGGTAGAGCCGACCCTGAATATGACTACGTAAGGGATCGTCCATATATTACGTGACACGTTTTTCTTTTGTTTATATCGTTTTGCCATGTTTAATTTCACGGCAATTTCATTTTCGTATTTATTTAAACAAAAAGAAATTTCGTTACGTAATATATGAACGATCCCTAACCAAAAAAGATTTTCTACCAAGAGATGAATTTTCAGCCATAAAGACGATTTTCTTGGAAAACAGTTAAATTCACAAGAAAAAAGTTAATTTTCAAACAAGAAAGATGACTTTTTTACCATAAAAGATGAATTTTCAACCTACAAAGATTAATTTTCAATCAAGGAGGTTAATTATCTACCAAAGGACGAATTTTCAAAAAATACATGAATTTTAAACAAAATCGTTGAAATTTCAGGTCAGAAATTGATTTTTAGCAAAAAGTAATTTCCAACCAGTTTAATTCAACCAAAAAAGTGAATTTTTAATAAAATAGTTGAATCCTCAACCAAATAGATGAACTTTCAACAAAATAGTTAAATTTGCAACGATAGATGGTTAGTTTTTAAAAAAGTAAATTTTCAACAAAGTAGTTCAACTTTCAAGCAAATAGTTGAATTTTCAACCAAAAAAAAAATAAATTTTCCACTAAAAAGATTAATGCTTCACCAAAAAGACGAATTTTCAACATAAACATTAATTTTCAACAAAATTGTTGAATTTTGAAGCCAAAAAGACGAATTATCTAAAAAACAGTTGAATTTCCAATACAAAAATATGATTTTTCAACAAGAACATTTACTTTCTACCAAATAGTTCATTATTTAAATAAATAGTTTAATTTTTAAATAAGTAATTGAATTTTCCACGAAAATAATTAAACTTTTGACCAAAAGCGGAACAGTTAAATTTTCGATCAAAAACATTAATTTTCAACCGAAACTGAAACGAATTTTCAACACAATATTAAATTTTCAATCAAAGAGATAATCTTCAA
>JAUMHM010080514.1:0-13677 GCA_032362435.1 Melikaiella ostensackeni
GACTCTGATCGAAACTTTCTCTCTCGGACAAAAAGAGATAGAACGCACCACAGCGTTGTCACAATTCACAAAATTGGGGATATCTTGAACTTAGCAACTACGGTTTTGGTTTGCACCGAAGTTCAGCGTGATCATAATACCTTAATTTTTTTAAACCAATTGAAAACTTGAGTTCGAGATGGATACTCATCATCATAAACTTCGTTTAATAAATTATACGCTTCTGTAGCGGATTTCCCAGTTCTACAAAAAAATTCACGGTGATGCATTGTTTTACTTCCACACTCAACATAAATCCGGCGGCGCTCAGGTAGACGGTCAACTTAAAAAAATGTTACTGTCGCCTTGAGAGTCGTACAACCTTGAAATTCGGAGCGTAGCAGGGGGAAAAGGACACAGATCAATATCAGACCCTGCTTGTTGTTGCCAAGGCCCCAAGAAAACGGCAAAAAAATCAGTCCGGTTATTTAAAAGCCACATCTCGTACATAGGGCATCGACGTGCCCCGTATGTGATGGTGCAAGATTTAATTAATTTTAATATTATTTAGAACATTTATAGAACTAATTTATGATATCAGATGTTTGAAAAATACTCTAACTATGAAAAGATAGCATTTGCATGCTTTAAGTCTTTCAAAATATGCTATAAGTACTTCATTTCTGCCAAAAACTTTTCCATTTATTTGCGCCAAAACTGTTTTTTCATCATTAATCTTCTGCGACGTATTTCAAAACAGAAATTGCATTACAGCATTCTTTTCCCTATCAAAAGAAGCCATTTTATGTAAAAAATTAATTTAAAAATAAACAAACACGGGCGTTATTTCTAATATCCACCGTGCCACGTACCGCCATTTAGTTTGAACTAAAATATGAAATTCTCATCATGTTAGATTGACACAACAATCATTTTTATCTGACATTAAAAACAACGCTGAAGAATTTACAATTTCAAATCTAAAAAATAGAATAAATTTCAATTTTAAATCTTCAAAATTGAACTATTCCAAAAAACATTCAAAATTGCATCATTTTCTATTTAACACATTAAATATTGAAGAGTCGTCAAGTACAAATAATCAGAATTGCAGAATTTTCTATTATAAATCTTGAAAATTCAACTATATATTCTAAACTAGATGTGCAATCATACTCGGGTGATCCCACTTTGTATTTATGATTTTTATTCATCATTTGATGAGCATTTTGCTTCCTCATTATGAATAACTAGCAAATACATATATTTGCTTCCTCATAGAGAAAGTGAAAATTCAAATATACAAGTAGGTCAATCAGTTCGTCTCGAATCAAGGAGTCTTTTTCATTCTTACATCAACTTTGAATTATGTTAATGAAAAAAGTTTTACTGTAAAAAATAGATTTTTCAATTATTATAAATAACCAAAACTTCCTTAATTAAAAAAAAGTAGCAATACTATAGATCAATCGATTAGTCTCGAATCAAGGATTCTTTTTTATTGTTACATCAGCTTTGAATTATATTAATGAAAAAAGTTTTACTGTAAACAAATATCTTTGAAGTATTATAAATGACCATAACTTCCTCACTCTTCAATGAAATGTATTAGTGTCATAGGTAAATCGATTCATCTTAAGTCGAGGAATCTTTTACATTCTTGCATCAACTTTAAATTGTGTGAATGGAAAAAGTTTTATGTACTATAAAAAACCCATTTGGAAAATATTATAAAGTGATACAAAAATTTAATTAATATTTCAAAAATTCTTTGATCAGTTTCGAAATATTAGTGGTAAAAATAAGCCATCCAAATTTCATCAATTTATCTGCAACCGCCTTCAAGTTATCGTCTTCACAAAAAAGTGTAACGTCCACATATACACACACACACACACACACACACATCCAACCAATTGTTTAGAACATTATATTAAACACTTTTTAATTGAGGAAATAATTATTACAATTTTCTTTAGCACTTTATGATATTTTAGAAATCGGTTTCTCATAGTAAAACTTTTGTCATTGACATATCTCGAACATAAATATTAAAAATAATGATAATAATAATAATAATAAATAATTCGTAAAAATTATGACAGAAAAAAGCAAAAGATGCAAAAGAAGGATTTTGAAGATTTTTTGCTCATGAGTTTGATTTTATTCGGCATTTCAGTGGCACAATTTGTAAATTTGTGTATTTCTGGTAAACTTGTATTTTTAAATTTAGAAAAAAAAAACATTTTTAATTTATACAAATAAAGTTTTTTTAGAATGGTAAAAAACAACAACAATGATGATGAACACTTATATCAAAATGTTACTAGCTATAGTTATGTATAATATGAAATACGAATTTTTATATATAATTTAAATGAAAATTAAATTCACTTTTTTAGTTGATCGCACTTAGAAAAGGAGTTACTTCTCAATCAATCAAACGATCAGTTTGAACGGAGTGATCATGAATTAACGTAGTTTTTAAACTATGTATTGAGAAAATTTTAATTGATTAAGCCAAAATAATTGTTTAAATGAAATAAATTTTATCATAAAAGAAATAAGATTGACGTATTTAACCATTTATTTGAACGAACCAATTATTTTTTCAAAGAATATACAACACAAAAATTTCTAATTATAATAAATATATGTTTAATCACATGTGAAATTATAGGTTCCTACTGTTTCTTCAGAGAGATTTTTTTTGCATATCGAAAAATTCCAAAAGCAGAAAATTCTTCGTTTCATAGAAGATCATTACTTGATTTGACAACCTTTTTATTTCTTTTTGATAAATAGAAACGTGTCCCATTCTTCCAATTAATTGAAAGCATGATTTAATTCTTGATAAATTAAAAAAAACAGTATTAAATTCTTCAAAATAAAATGTATAGGAAATTGACATTTATAATCAAAGTAATAGCGTTCAATTTTTTACAAAAGTATTGTTATTTGTTTCATTCTCGATTTCATTTTATTTTTATGTTTAAGTAAGTATCCTACATATATATAGTTTATATGTGAAAACGTATTATCTCAAATATTGATACTAGAAAGCTTTATTATTTAAACAAATTTTTAAATTGAAAAAAATCGCTACACGTAGAGAAAAAGTATAAAACTATTTTTTAAGCTTGAGGAACAACTTTTATTGATGAAAATACTATCTACATCAAGAAGTTCGTGTATTTACACTACGTAAATATTTATGAAATGGTAATTTCTTGAAATTCAAACTATCGCAAAAATTTGAGTACCCTTAACTCCTAATGGTACGCTCTTTCGTTTAAAATAGGTCATAGACTTTCAAACTAATCAAAGATCGAGAATTTTGATTAATGTTTAATTTTGTGGCGGGAAATACTTTCTTCTTACAAGAAAAAAATTTCTTTTAATTAGTAGCAATTATTATACATAAGCATGATGATTAATTTTTGATGTGATTGAGAGTTCAAAATGAATTTTTTACACATATATGTTTAGCCTTTATGTTTTACATTTGAAATGCTTTAACTAAGGCTGATAAATATTAGCTATATTATTCTCTTGTTTGTTTGCTACAATCAATTTTTGTTCCACTTTTCTCTGTTTGGATTTCTTATCCTCTTCATTTTCTTTCGAAGTTGATAACCTTAAGTATCAATTGTTGCATAATCATGTGGCCTTCTCACTAAAATTTTCTATAAATCTGAACAAAATATTTCCAAATTTATATGAATTTGAGTAAATATTGAAATCCCAATTTTTTTAAATATAACACTTTTTATTATGTTGATAGTAAATGAATAAATTAAATACGCCCATAAATTTAATTCATTACACTTTTATTTCATAAAAACGTATTAAAAAACATTTTTATTTGATTTATACATCATTGCCAATCCATTTTCAAACCTGAAAAACCAACTACACATGTGCCCGATTCTTTGGTAAATACCCCTTTTAAAAATGTAAGCCTCGTGCGTGCCAATGCAAACACAATAATTTGTACGATGGTCTGTTGACTGCTTTATCGAAACCATTCACTACGCGTGTAAAATAAGATATGAATCTTATTTCTTCAAATAATGAAGTAGTTTTTCAGATATATGCGAAGCTATAATTTTCAATATTTAGGATTACAAAACAAAAAGTGAAAAAATGTAGCAAAATAATACTCTATTGCTAAATCGTGTATCAAAATAAGCTTATTAGTCCAGTCAAATGAGACGAAAAACTATCATGTCATACACATTATTCCCAAATTCAAAAAAAATTCTATCATAAACACGCGCTACTCTTAGTTAACAAATTATATCTCCTAAACTATTATTTATGAAGAGTTTGAGTAGGGGTCATTTTAAAGTATATTTTATGCTCTACAAAAAAGTCTCTGATACTCTTCGCCTATCTTTCAATCAAAAGTGACAATCCGAACAAACGTGTTAGAAAATTGTTTCAGTTTTCACTTCATTGTTAATTAGCAATATACGCAACGGTCTGATAGTTCGTAGGGTTTCAGCATTTCATTAAAACGTCACCGTAACATTTGAAGCAAAAAAAATTGCTGGATATATTTTTAAAATCCTAATTTGTCTGGACTATAAGAAAAATGCAGAGATTATTCACCTTTTTCTTTCAACCAGGGGTATGACATGATCTATTCTGCATCTTGAAAAACGTGTGCTGTGGTTTGTCCACAACTGGCGTTTCGATCGTCACTTTATCCGCAATTTCTTTTTAATAAAATTGAATTAAATTGAACAGATTGAATAATCTGCGTTAAAAATTATTTTAAGAAACCTGAATATACTTGAAATAATAAGATAATAAATATTACATTTACACTGCACCGCACTAGAAAAGTAGCGAGTAAAGTGATGATCGCAGCGCCAAAATCGTATTTCCTCTTCCCGCCGCAGGCACGGAATTTCAAAATGGCGTGTCATACCCCTGCTTTTAGCAAACAACATTTAAACACGAAAGAAGAATTAATCACGTAAATGTAGCATCGATTTTAGTTGCTCTGGAGGTCGAAAACTCGAGGTAGAATGCTTCACAAAGAATTGTCCAATAAAAAGCGACCTCTGGCAACTTTCTTAATCACAGTTTAAAAAAAAAGGATCATTTTTGTTGCCAAACATTTTCCTCCAGCGATCATTTGTCTGTCGAGATCATAATGATCTGTTCACTCGGGTCATTTTAATCTGCTTTCAGGGTCATCTGTCAGCATAAGCAAAATGGCCGCCAGTTTTTGGTGCGGATGTGATAACCTAAATATTTGGTCTAAACGCGTTTAAATGATAACTAAGTTTAACAGAAGATATATTCTGTTATCAAGTTCCGTTATTTTTTAACTTTTCAAGTACACTGCACGATCAGAAATCATAAAAAGCTCGCATGTGAGCTAAAGTATTCCAAGAATTTCGGCCATCTTGGCTTGACTTGTTTATACATGAACCTGAATCAAATCATTATGACCTCAAAAAACGATCATTAATTCCGACCGATCAAAATGCTCTTGATTTCGGTATTATTTTTGTTGCATATTAAAACGACATTGATTCCCATATAATTTTGAACATTATTTTTTACTGTGAATTGCAATCAATATATCAACTAAAACTATGAAATAAAAAATCGGAAATAACAGTTTGTTAAATTTTCAGATCAAGGGATTACAGTTGAAAAAAGTAATGAAAATCATGAGACAAAATTACGCAGGATACATAGAAGAGAAGCTGCTAATTTGGCTGTTACCAATAAACTGCGGAACCAGAAGAAGCACCAAATTCAGGAATCAAAAAAGGAGTCGGAAAATAAATACAAATGTGAAAAGTGCGCTCGAACCTATAAACAGAAGCGGCATTTCATGAATCATACAAAATTTGAATGTGACGTCATACCACAGTTCAGTTGTAAATTCTGCGGCAAACGATTTAAACGGAAAAGTCACCTGAACACCCATATAGTTCGCATGCATCAGAAAATAAACGCAAAGACATCGCAAACGAGGTATAATTGTGAAATTTGTGCTCGGAGTTACAGTTGCTCAGGTAGTTTAAATAAGCATAAACGTTTTAAGCATGCAGCAGTCAAACCTCGAGTCAAACCACAATTTACTTGCGATTTTTGCGGGCACAAAACGAATCAGAAATGTAACTTGTCAAAACATATTACTTCACGCCACATGGGTCGCTTACATCAGAAAACAAACTTAAAGAATTCGGTATTTAGGCATAAATACGACAAATGTTCGCAAAGTTATCGATCATTAAGTGGTTTAAATCAACATAAACGTTTAGACCACACAGCAGTCAAACCACAATATATTTGCGACTATTGTAGCCACAAAACGAATCGAAAGAATAACTTGTTAAAACACATTACTTCACGTCATCTCAAGTAATCCAGTAAGAAATTTTAAAAAAATTGCTTTTTTACCTTACATTGAATGCGTAAACGGAACTCGTTTCCATAATTTTATCTCAAAAATAATATTTCTGTGTTGAGACTACCTTCTATTTTCAAACTGAATCAAACTTCATGAATGTATTCTATTGTATGTTAATAAAATAATAATTTTTTCTGAGATTTAGATACTTTCTTTTAACTTTATATTAATTTAATATTTACTGTATTATGCTTTTGTTATTATCTATCTTCTGAATCATCCTTATCATCTAAATAGTACAGGGGTACATATAGAAATAAAATGCAGAAGCGTGTTAAATATTTAAATAATATGAAATTGAAACATCATGCAAATTATAAATTTAATTCTTCCAAATTGTGAAATTGAAAAAATGTTCTATTTTACTACTAGTGATTTAAGAATAAGATATTTAGAATTTATGAGTTTTTTCGATTTAGGGCATATGTAATTTGGTTGAAAAAGTGTAAAAGTTGATAAGTTTAATTGAATCAACAAAATTCATTGCTTGTCAAAATTTAATCTTTCTTAGGTAAATTGCATACACATGGAATCGTAAAAACTTGTAGGTTCTGAATAGCTTTTTTTTGTAAATTGCACATTGTAAAATTAAACGTTTTCAAATTTCCTAATTTTTGCTTGTTTATAAAGAAAGGATCACTGCTGAGAAGGATCGGTCAGCCTAGACTTGTCAGTGACAGATCGAAAAATGGGTTACTGGGGCAACAAACATAAGGATGATAGGCTGCAGCGTGTACGATGTACATGACCGACCAGGTAAATGTCTTGTAGGGGCCAGATTGGTTTTTGGTTTATTGTCAAATTTATACCTTCACACTTTTCAGCTTGTGAAATTTCCACAAGGTGGCATCCCATGAACATTTGAAGATGAAAATGAAAATAATTAGTTGGGCGCTTTTTGAAAAAAGTCGATTTTTGTGTTTAATTATTGAAAAATGAAGACATTTTGATAAAATCATATAGTGAATATTGGTTAACGTTCTTATTCATAGGTTTTTTCAAACTGAATGTTGGCTCTTACCCAAAGAACGTTTTAAGATAAAAAGAAAAATATTTACCATACAATCTTATGAAAGTTTTTTCTTTTCTTAGTAACTAAATACAAAAGTTGACTTTTTTCTAGAAACACACCTGCGATTTTTTTCATTTTTATCTTAAAATGTTCGTGGGGTGGCAGACAACCACATTCAATAAAAAATTGCATTACGAAAAATGTTAACCAATATTGAATATTTACTATACAAGCTTTTGAACATTTCTTCATTTGTTAGTAATATTAAATACGAAAATCGAGTTTTTTCTAAAAACTCCCGTCTGATTATTTTCATTTTCATCTTAAACTGTTCGTGGGGTAACAGACAACCACATTCGATGAAAAAAGTTTATTACGAAAAATGTTTAGCAATATTTACGATATAATCTTATGGAAATCTCTTTATTTCTCAGTAATTAAATACAAAACTTGACTTTTTTCAAGAAGCACTTGACCGATTATTTTCATTTTTATCTTAAAATGTTCGAAGGATGCCATAGTACCATAAACAATTAAAAAATCCCATTTACGTGGAACTTTCATTCAAACTTGGCTCAGACGCACCATGCGTCAAAACGGCTCAAGTGAAATTGATGCAAGTGCCCAATTTTTAGTATGTTGATTTCTTGAATTTACAGAATGTTTTTTCGCTCTCCTGAAAAGTTCCGATCTTGTTTATTTAGTTCTGTACTGCTACCCTCCAATATTAATGAATAATAAGATTGAACAATTTAGATTCAATGTACATTGTTTTGGACATTTACATATAAAAATATATTTCTTCTGTAATTTTTATTAACGATAGAACATTGATTAGCAATATGTCAGAACCAAAAATATTTTTTGCGCACTCAAAATTTGTCAAAGAACAGTCCTACTAGATGGTAGTTCATGGGAAAAAAATGTTGTCATGGAAACAAATATTTAATGAAGGTGAGGAGGCAAAATTTTTGGAATTTTTGTGAACATACTAGAAAACTTAAAAAAATGTTAATTATTTCCAGAGTTATTTCAATTTTTTTGAAAACATCCAAATTTGAAAGTTTTTGTCAATATCTTTTCATAAAATTGACATTTTGCCTGCAGCTTGGGCTTATGAGACGCATAATTTTATTAAATTTTGTGCTATTCATGCAGATCTTTTACGCCGGTAGTGTATATGAATATCCCAAAACATGTATCCTCATATTATGTTGAAACGCAAATCCATATAAAAAGAAAGATTATAATTTCTTGTTTCTAACCTCGAATGGACAAAATGGAAATTTCAGGGTATTTTGATATGATCATTAAAACAATTATTTAATTGAAAAACTCAAGGAGTCTGAATTCAGAACATAACAGACTGAAATGAAAAACAAATGAGGGACTCCGAAGTTGGTTCAAACGGGAGCTAGGTTCTGAATTTAGATTCCTCGAGTTTTGCGATTAAACAATTATTTTAATCAATTTCTCAAAATAAACTGAAATGTCCATTATGTCCATGCAGGGCTGAAAACTGGAAATTCTTAGCCTTCTTTTAATATGCATTTACGTGTCATCCAAATCTGAAGGTACATATTTTGAGATATACATATAGAATTTTAATTTTTAATTTAAAAAATACTTAATCCAGTCGATATTGTTGATGTTGTTCTGCGCAAGAGATATTTATAATTGATAAGGAATTCTCCAGATGAGGAATGACGTCCTTCAGACCAAAAAAGACTTCAATGTTGTCCATTTTGTACAAGTCCATTGTAAAAAACGCTTTATAATAAAATCATAATTTCAAATTTTAAATTCATCTATTTCATTATTATCATTAGCTGTTGAAAAATAGTCTCATATTAGCGGTTGCTCTTGAAAATTACATGGTATCCGGACGGGGTCCCACAAAGAGTCATGGTCTAGGGGCCCAATATTTGTTAATCCGGCACTGTCTCTCAACGTAAGAATCGTCAGAAAAACCGAATATTATTTAATTAGCCTGAAGTGCAATATTTCCAAAAGCCTGAATTTTTGAAACGTGATCTATGAAGAATTAAGGAAACGCTTAAGATACTTAACTCATCAGCTAATTTCAGCAGTATAAGTTGCGTTCGCTTGGGGAAAGTCTCAGGAATTAATGCTATCTGTAAAACTCAGTCTCAACAAAATGGACACAAATGTTTCAATTGTTTCTCACTCAAAGAAAGGGACTGATTGCTCAGAGACTACTTCCGGACATCAAGTTGTCATTGGATCGTACCTTCATTCAGCAGCTGCAGCTGAAGGATCTGTCGGAAAAACTCGAGGAACATTTATCCAAGAGATAAAAAAATCTTCGGAAAATGCACAAGGTATAAAAATCGCTATAAAAATATCTTAATTAAAGTATTAAAAAAAAATTGCAAATTATATTTTGGTAAATTTTTAGATCAAGAGAGTCAAGAGAAGGAAGAGGGAAATCTTCTTTCTGAAAGAAATCAATTGGACCAAAAGTATATAACTAATGAAATTTCTACTGATAATAATTCTGATTCCAAGTCTAACTTTCATTATCGAATACGACAATGACGAAACTTTGGAAATCAAGGAAGACATCCTTTGTGGTCTTTTTGTGATTAGAATATTTTAACTCAAACTATAAGAGAAAAAATTGCTTATCAAATTTTGGTAAATTTTCAGATTTTCATATACGGCCTTGTGATAATTAAAAAATCTTTTTCTTCTATTTTTAGAGCACTATATAGTTCAAACTTTAAACATTTTAGTCGCTTGTATCGATTTGATACTAAGTTTGCAGAACTTTTTGTTGCCTTTTTTCGCCATAAGTGATTCACAACTGAAGATACGAAATGTTTGTCTCTTGCATTAATATATGGGCAAACAAGTGTATTTGATCTTGAATGAATAAAATAATAGTTCTTCTGGGATTCAGATAGCTGTTTTTATTCAATAATAATTAAACATTTACCTACTGCATGATGCGTTCGTGGTTGTCCATAAAAATGTCTAATTGTCCATGTCTTTAATTGATGGGCACATCTGAACATAAACCAACATAAATGAGAGCGTGTGAATGATTGAAATATTTTCAAATTGAAACATATTAATTGAAAAAACTTATTTTTCCAGATTAAGAAAGTTCTTCGAACGGAACTACAAGACCGATACGTAATTCAAAATGTGCTACAAAAATCATGTTCTGGTTTTTTGAGACACCAGCGAAAAGAGCACAATCTTTTTCTGAAAGAAATCAGTTGGACCAAAAATGTATAATTGATGAAATTTCTACCAACCATGATTCTGGTTCCAAGTGTGTAACTTGCATCATTGAATTCAATGACGAAACGTTGAAAATCAAGGACGAAATACTCCTAGATATAACAATTGCAATCAAAATATGTTAACTAAAACTATGAAAAAAAATTTGCTAATTACTTTTTTGTGAATTTTCAGATCAAGGGAGACCCCAGAGGAGATAACTTAATCTTCTTTATGAATGAAATCACTTGGGCAAAAAATGTGTAACATCTGAAATCTCTTCTAACAATAATTCTGGTGCCACGACTTTAATTGGAGAATATAACAGTAACGAAACTTTGGAAATCAATGAAGAAATGATTCAAGGTATGACTAGATTTGTAATAACAGTATCATGACTGAACCTATGAAATAAAAAATTGGAAATCACATTTTGTTAAATTTTCAGATGAAGAAAATACAGTCCAAATCGTAATAAAAAAATGAGTTAAAATTGAGTACCGTAAATATGTCAAAAGAAGCTGATATTTTGGCTATTAAAGATGAACTTAGGAGTTAAAAGAAGCAGGAAATTTAGGATTTAAAACCGGGAAAGAAGTACATATGCAGGAAGTGTGGGCGAATCTATAAATAAAAAAGAAGTTTGACTGCTCATCAAAAATTTGAATGCGGCGTCATGCCACAGTTCTGTTGTAAATTCTGCGGCAACCGATTTAAATGGAAAGGTGACAAATTCGCCATGTAGATCTTTTACTTGAGATATTTGTGATCACAAAACTAAACGCAAATACTTCTTGTCAGAACATATTACACTGGAACCCCTATTTAGCGACGGTCTCTGGTTTGACCTCAAGTAATAATTATTACCTACGCGAAACTTCCATCTTTAGAAAATTCTTGAGCGGTATCCGTTTAATCAAATGTACAAGAAGAACGTAGTGCACAGATCTAAATGAACAAACATTATTTATGCGGTGTTTTGAATATTATTATCAATAATAATGTTATTTCGGTATGATTTTATTCAGCTTGCATCTAGCCGGATAATGTAGACTTCTTGATATCGGGAATACTCAGCCGATTATCCAGAACAACATGAAGGAGATTCTGTTTCTTTCTCATTCTTTGTATTCAATTTGCTGTACTGCGTTATTAGTTAAAGAAAAGAATCTTCGATTCAAAGAAATTTCTTTGGTTTAAATAAATGGTTTTTTGTTCCAATGAAAAATTTTTTTAAATTTAAAATGATTTATTTCATTTTGAAGTTATGTTTAATGAATGGAAAAATTATGTTTAAGAAACGGTTTCTCTAATCAAAGACAAGTATTTGTTGGTACTTTTCTGTACTTTTCTTAAATGTAGAGTTTGTTTTTATACGCTGTGTTTATTTCGAGAAAAATATAGGTAGGTATCAGAAGATGTAGATTGATGGCCGTTTTCTTTTTGATTTACTAGTAAGTGTCATCTCGTAGTCATAAAAGAAAGAAAGCATTTTTTAGTCTAGAGTTAATTTTAATGAATAATCATGATAATAAAAAATTCACCTTCTCGAGTATTTTGTATTACTTCTAGGTTCAAGAAATGAGCTGCAACAAAAGGTATTGTCCAGTATTACGGACATTTTTGTAATCCGAACGAGACCTTTTTCTGTTAGCGCAGAATTTATTTAATTAAATACCGCATCTGGCTAATTCTGCATCAAACATTTAGGGAGACTACCCTACAGTAGAGAATGATTTACAATAGATAACCTTAATTGACTCGAAAGCTAGCCAAAAATGTTGATTGGTTCTTTTAGTATAACATTTTAGCTATGACACTAGCTTTTCTGACGAATTTTTATCGAAAAAGTATCATTAATTATTATGTGATAACTAAAAATTAATTTTTGTGAAAAAAAATTTGACCGTTTTTTTATTCATGTTTTTTATCTAAATGAAATTTTTCTGGGGCATGTTTTTACATTATAATCAAAATTTGAAGTTTAATAAACAATATGCACGTGGCAAAAACTTTTGATTTTGATTATTTATAAATATATCAGGACTTTTTATTTGAGATTCCATTTCCTAACAGTAGATAACCGCGACAGTAGAGCTGTATTAAAGAATTCACTGGGAGTACTGAATCGGTTACGTTGAGGGGAAATGGTGGGGACTGATCTTGAAAAGGAGCAATCAGAGGCCTGCAATCTCAGCTGAACGTCAGCCATGTCTGTGCTGGCGCCACTGGGCTAGATAATCGTCGAATTTCGCGTGCGTGATTGGCAGCACTATACCTCAATTTCGTGACCGTCGTGAATAACTTTGATCATGACTCATGTGTGTTAATGTGTAAAAAATATTTAAAGTGAAGTACAGTAATAAAGTAAATGAATATGAAATAAAAATATGTGAGTGGTTTCTTAGGAAACTGAATTTTTCTTTGATATAGTGTTTTTTTCGGAGAAATTCAACAACGATGACTTCAGTCGTGGCTTTGCATCTTTCCAGTTCTTCCAATTTAGAGGTTATGTTTCTTTATTTATTTCATTTATTTTGATTTGTAAATTTCCCAAAGATCCAAATGAAATCTACTTTCTTATTAAAATTTTCTGTGTACTGAAAAAAAAACACCCAAAAAATTCACAAATCAAAAATAGACTTCGAAACTAGCTGCTTTTACTGCTCATTAGAGACAAATGTACAATAAACGTACAACCATATGAAAAAAGGAGGGAGAAAAAGAAAGAGTCGACCATGCCAACCTCTCACTCTTTTTTTTTCTCCTTTTTTATACTACTGGGGACCAACATGTTTTGAAGTCAATTTAGGCTTCCTTATCAGGGGTAATTTTTAGGAGAACTACAGTTATAAATAATGAAACCTATATTAATTAAATTCAAATATTACCTGAAAATAAAAATAAAGAATTTAATATCAACCCTAATAGCACGGAACGTTCCAGGAACTAGCCGCTGGGACTTTCGGAACGTTCCAGGCACGTCGCTGGGCCGTGT
>JAUMHM010080535.1:0-13675 GCA_032362435.1 Melikaiella ostensackeni
GAATGCCTTCCGTGACGCCTTCAATGCTTGGAAATCGCGCTGGCAGCGCTGCATCGACGCAGAAGGAGCCTATTTTGGAAGTTTTCAAAGAATTGTAACGATTGGCTCAATAAATTTTTTTAAATCGACTCAGTCCTATAACTTTCAGGACAAACCCTGTATTTCATCGTTTAATATTCATCACACTGATAGGACATCGAAGTCTCAATATCGGATAACACCAATTACGAAAAGGGAACATTTTTTTCAATAATGTTGATAATTTGACAGTGAATTCACATCACGGGCTGCGAGTTCTATACTTAATTATATGTACAATTAAAGTGTGGCATCACAGAACTAGATATAAGTATTATTTATAACTTTTTATATATTTTTCATTATTATTCTTATTATTATTATTTTTATTATATATTTTTTATTAATAACTTTTTATAAGAAGTATATTTTATTAGCGCAAAAAAACATTTTGTAAAATCGAAGTCACTATATAAAGATGGAACAAATGTCTACTCCAAGCCAAATTGCTGCTGAATTAAGGCCAAAAAAGTTTGATTAGAAAAAGTTATCCAGTTTCGAGAAAATAGATGTGGAAGTTGGCAATTTCGAAGTGACGCTTCCCTAAACATGGAGCAGACTGGGCTGTGAATTGCGATAAAAAATGCAATTTTTCGTTTAAACAAAAAATAAAAACTCACTCCCGCAATACTGAGTTTCCGAATGCAGGTAAAAAGATTTGGTCTAGAAGAGTTGAATGAAATCGAGTAAATCGTTCAAGAATTTTAAAGTTAGAATTTCAGAGGTTTCGAAAATCGATTTTCGGTAGTGATTGAAAATCGAATTTTTGATCTTTTATAAAAATGAAATTGACTTTCGACATATGGGAATGATAAACGAGAATGAAGAATGTTTGATCCAAAAAAATTATTCTCTTCCGACAAAGTCAAAATTGAAGATCTAGATACCCCAGTATGACTGAAATTTTTTGGCTGAAAGGCCAACAAAAGAAAGAAAATTATTTTTTTTTTCAATTAACGATGATGACACCAAGAAATATCGATGCAGAATGGAAGAAGAAAATTGTTAATACGTTAAATTTTTAACTGAATTTCAACCAAAATTTAAATTGAAATATTTTTCATTACTATATTAGAAAATGAGGTTTCGAACAAATCCTTTCAACACAACGTGTATTTAATTCTTACGGATTTTTTTATGCTATAAACTCATTTTCGCAAAAAAAGTTAGTTATTTAGTTTTGTACTGCCACTTTTCAATTGTACATCATCCATAACATTCGACGTTCGCTCTAAATAAAGAGTAGCTACGGAATTTCGATTTCGAATTCCAAGCCTTTATTTTAGGTTTTATTTACGTTTTTTCTAATCCTATTTGAAAAAAATATCAGGCCAGTCGCTAGTTTTCCAAATTGGTATGCTTACAAATAAATCTTCTGATATATTTTCGAACATTTTTCATTCCTTTCAAAGCTCGAAACTTTTCTATTTTGTAAAAAGATTTAGACGTGAAGCTCTTAATATTTCATAATACAGGTCCTTTCTCCTGTGAATCTGAAATTGAAATTTTATTTTTTTTAAAAAGTTAAAACATTCAAAATAATGAAAAATTCTTAATTAGGTCATGTTGAATAGCTAAGATACGAAAATATGACTCTAATTATGTTCACGAACTACGGATATTTACCTAATGATGAAATTACTGATTGTAGGTTGAACTTAATTTTTATTTTTCGGCCTTCACAAGATTTGAGATAAAAAGTCTCGCCTTAGTGAAACTGATATTTAAAAAATATAATTCTATTCAAAGATATTCGATATTCATTTTAAGTGATTTTTTGAGATGCAACATTTTGATAGTAACAGGAAAAACAACGCAATTATGATTCTGATGAAACTGATAAAAAACGTTTACATTTTTAAGGATTTTTTTTCTGTTCTAAGCTATAATTTCATAGTTTTCATTAAGGATTCATGCAATAAATCAGTACATAATATGCAAGTTTCACTGACTTACGATTTTCTTCTACAAGAAAATGATACGTGAAATATACTACGGCAAATAAGTTAGAGTTAAATCAAAAAAATATTTATACGAATCGGGATGATATAATATTTTCTTCATTCAATGCTCATTTTTTCCGTGTATCTGCGAAATAAACCCAGCTTGTTTTTAGAATATGGAAGTAAGAAGCATAAAGATATGCAAAATTTATCAGTTACATCTGGAGTTATGTATTACCTAAGTACGGCAATATTTACCGCAGATATGAAAAATTAGGCAGTAATGATATCATCAGAAACTGAGTGTTTTCGTGGATGTAAGCGAAGGTATAAAGAGACCTGCACGTTATACTAAAGTATTGTATTTTTTCGGAATTTTTCAAGATCGTTTCGAAAAATAAAAGGTACGTCTAATTAGTCTTAATTATACTAAGGTCAATTCATGAATGAAATTCAAGATTTTCCAATTTTATAAACTTTAAAGATATTTCTAGGCTGAATTTATTCACAGGATGAAAATATTCTTGAAATTTCATTGCCCGAGTTTTTATCTGCAAAAACAAAGCAGTTGGTTAAAATGCTGAATAGTTAACTGAAATATTTGATAGAATCTACTAATCATCTTGTATTGCTTTATACTACTGATACTGATTATTTCGAATATCAACTTTAATAGACTGCTTGAAAATAGTTCCCGTTAATATTATTTGTTGCTTCAAGGAAGAAAGAAAAAAGATGAGATTCAGAATTTACAATTTTTGAGCTATAAGAGAATTTAATCGATTGAAAATTTTGAGTTGAGTTTTAAGACTTACCATTTTTGAACAAAAGAATATTGTCGATACAAAATTTGAAAACACAATTACTATTACAACAAATGATGAAAATGGAATCAATTAAAGTAGATCATGTTATGAAAAAAAAAGGGGTAAATTTGCGAAAATAGAGTACCTCCGGTTCATTTGAAACTCACTATACCGATGTGCTTTGACACGTTCATCACAAATATGATAGTGCACAGAAAAAGCTCTACTCATTTTTGCTGCGATTCTTGTTTTGAAGGTCTTATTTTGAGTCCCAAATTTTATGAAAAGTTTTAAAATTAGACCAATGTAAATTGTCAATTATTTTTTTTTATGACAGTTCATAAATAATATTTTGACGTTTCAAGTGAAGTGTAATCTGAGCTTCAAATTTGGAAAGAATAATTGTTACTTCTCAGTAGCAGGTGATAAGATTTAACTTTTCAAGTTTTCATCCTACAATAAAGATGCACAAGACTTTATATTATGACATTAGCTCACAGCTGACATTGACATTTTGTCTATTGTTTTGAGTGTATGTCTCCGGTTAAGACAAAAATCAGTCTCAATGCATGGCAATAATCAGACTTAATTCTAGACATTTTTGCAAAGTCTCAATTTAAAACCTTCTTGGCTAGATCTTGCTGTTTCTCAAAAAAAGTATTGTAAATTTGCAAAAGAGCTTCAAATAAAAATTGTAGATATTTCAAAAATACGCCTCTTATGTGATGCACATCTTTTCTTAAAAACCATTATTCTTCAAGTAAAGAAGGAAAATGTTTAATAAAAGTGTAGAATTCCTTGAAATTGAACCTGCGGCACTCTGCTACTGGACTTGCCACTAGCCCTTTCCAATGTATCGTGAAGAGTGGGAGAGGGGGCAAGGCATCCCTGTGACTGGTCACAGAAATACTTCAGGTCACTCCCCTATCCTCTGCCAATATCTCGCGGGAAGGAGAGGGGCAACTATGTGACTAGTCACAGAAATAATTTAAGTCCCACTCGTACCCCTTTCCAATATCTCGTGGGGGCTGGAAGGCATCCCTGTGACTGGTGAAAGAAATAATATGAACAACACTCTCATCTCTTACCAATGTCTCCTGGGGGGAGGCAGAATGTCATCTCTGCGAATGATCACAGAAATAATTGAAATCTTATGTGTACCCCTTTCCAATGTCTCGTGAGGGGTGAGGAGGCATCCCTGTGACTGGTCGGAGAGATAATTTAATTCACACCTACACTTTTTTTACTGTCTCGAGGAGGGGGCGTGGCACCCCTGTGACTGCACACAGAAATAATTTAAGTCACGTTCGTACCCCTTTCCAAGATACGCCTCATATTTAGAAAATATCATTTTTCTCGTAAAATTATGGCTTTAGAGGAAAGGCGTTCTCAACATAAAAGATGTATTTCCTTATGTTCTACTTCTGCAACTTTTGTCCTGATTTTTTTTATTCAGCTCAATGGTTTTAGAAAAAGAAGCAAAAACCCGTTTAAAAACCTAGTTCTTTGGGATTTTGACCTTGAGAATTAAATTTTCGGGTACGTTCACTATTGTATTCGTAATCAGCGTATCAAAATATATGAGTATAGCGAGTTTCAAATAATTCGAAAGTCGTATCTTTTCAGAACTTTCTGCCTAACGTTAATGTACATAAGAAATCATACCAACACTGTTAAAAATTCCTGTTGTAATTTTACAATAATTGTATTGGAAGTTTATTACCAAAACGTAATGTAATTTTACAATACATGTTCTGTACACCGAATTATGAGAAAAATGAAAGTTTCCGGCATATATGGTTTGCATTATATTTTAAGTAAAAATTGAAGATCGCTGGTCTCAGCATTTCATCATACATAAATCAAGAATTAAGTAAGACGTATAGGTGTACGATACCCAGAAATGCATTCTAAGGATGAAAATTTAGTACATGATTAATTGTTTTCAGGTTAGGTGTGTAACTTTTTTAACTTTTTAATAATTTTCTCCCCGACCAAGATTCTTCTTAGGATCATTATATTAGGCAAATCGTATTTTACAATATTTTCATTCAAGTTATTTCAGTAATACTTTATCAAATGTTTAAACTATATCTGAACAAAAATATATTTGGATATTACAACACTTGTATTGTTATTTGAAAATAAATTTATTGCAATTTTACTTTGCAATACGGTGCTTGCAATTTTACATTACAATTTGTATTGTAAAGTATTGTAAAATCACAAACATTTTTAACAGTGTACTATTCGGTAAAAATAGTAGCATATCTACTGAAAGAACCACAGAAAGAATAATAAACAAATCAACACCCGAATAATGTAAATAATTTAACTGATTTTCTAACGATCCGTTTTAGTTTTGTGCAGATGAATAAGTTACTAATTTTCCTTGGAATATGCTCAGCTTTAGCTTCAGGCAGTAAGCTGGCTGTACCTAATGAGGAGTGTGAGAGTAAGTGATAATTTCATTTAATTGCATCTGATAAAGAAAACAATTTCTTTTCGCCTGAATTGAAAATTGTAAATTTGAAAAATAGCAATAAATATTGTACTTTTCAAGCTAAATCTTCTATAATTATTTTCCAGAAATCATCGGTTGTTATTATTTGGACGAGCCAGTACCATTTAAACAGGAAGATATGTTATCCATAGAAAACATCGATGCATCTCTTTGCACTCATATATATTCCAGTTCAGTTGGAATTAATGCAGACGCTTCAGTTGAAATTGATAATCCAGATTATGATATAGATGAATTTAAAATGTTGAAGGATTTTCAGAAAAAAAACAAAAATTTGAAAACCTTAGTCTCCATGGGAGGATTGCCAGACAATTCTGACAACTTAATTAAGTAAGTTCTATATTTTTATGCAGACTTCTAGATCATTGAGATTGATAAAAAGTTGTCTATTTAAAAAAATATACAGTAGGGTGGCTCAAAAAATAAACTATTTTTTAGTTTGTTGTTCGGCCTCCTTATTTTCTTTTTTTTGATGTAAAAATAATTCTGCGATTCTCTATAAATTTGCAAAGAATGTTTAAGGCATGGTCCAAGGCTTTCAAACGCTAAAAAGTATTAATTATTTTTTTTGTCAGAATTACAAATGAAATGCGTGAAGCAATGAGTATTTCAATAAAATTATGGTAGGCATCCCTGAAAATCATTTCACTTTAATTTTATTCAAAGTGCTACCCTTAAAAGTGAAAAAAACCCTCTATAGGGGATTGAAAGATTATAACGTGCTTTCTTTCATACATATTGCATGTTATCGGACTTGGGTTATTCAAACTGACCTTTCAAAAGTTAAATTGTGTAAAAGTGATAAAAAAAACTATCCTCAAACCCTTAAAATCTACCCCTTAGAACGATACTTTGATTCTTTCACAGTTCTCCACACAATTTCTCATAAGAAAATTCTGAAATGACTTCAGAGTGTATAAATATTTAAAAGTTTCCTTAATCATTTGAAGACAGTTTGAGGTCCGGTTTCGGGCCTTTAAACCACCCACAATAAAGAAAAATGGTAAAATACTAGAGGGATTATCAAATAAACTTATTTTTTCATTTTAAATTTTCAGGTTATTATGTATATTTTTGTGAAAATAACTCCGAGGCTGTGTTTTTATATCTTTAACTCTGTAGTTTGGCATCGAAAAAAAGTATTTACACGTTAAACATCTTTGGATGTCTGGAACCCACTTAAATTTTGGGAAATGTGTGAAAAAATGCAGTTTTTATCACTTTTTAAAATATTTCTTCATCTTAGAGTATGGTACCAAAAATTAAAGCTCGTTGAATTCCCTGGAAAAAAAATCATTTATCATATATAGTTTAGGAAATACAGCCTTCGGAAGATACATTTACCTGCAAAATTTGTGAAAAAAAAATTTGATTTTAGTTTTTGTGAAATAGCATATTTTCTGTGTACTATAGACAAAACTAGTCATATGAGTTAAAGCAGACTTTATTTTAAGTAGATCTAAAAAAATAAAATGTCATACCTCTCATAGGTCCGAAGTTACAGCATGTTGAAGAATAGCCACTTTCAAGAAAGTTTGTTAGAAAGTAATTTCTTGGAAAATATTCGCGTTTTTACTGAAAATTATGCTAGAAGCTGTTCCTATAATAATAAAACTACATAAAATAACATGAAAATCTGTAAAACTTTAATAAATCCTAAAATGTATCCATGAAAACGAGTTTTCTTTTCAAAGTTGATACCCTCGATTTTTATGGATATATTTCAAGAATTATTAAAGCTTTTTAGATTTGTACATTACTAGATGCACTTCAATTATTACGAGAACAACTTTTCACTCGAATTGCAGCAGAAACTCATTATCCAGGGGTTTTTCGAGTCATATATTCCAAATTTTCAGTCAAAAAGCTAGAAATTAAAATGACCAATCTAATATGACGACCAAAATTCATAAAAAATCATCCAATTTGTATAAAACTCATTTTCTAGGAGGTTTTCGAGTCACAGGCTATAAAGTTTGAGTCAAAATGTTAAAATTCAAAATGGCAGATCCAATATGGTGACCAAAATTCATAAAACATTATCCGATTTGTATAAAACTCATTATTCAGGGGTTTTTCAAGTCGCAAATTACAAAATTTTGGTCAAAAAGTTAGAATTAAAAATGACGTATCCAACACGGTGACCAAAATTTAGAAAAAATTATCCAATTTGTATAAAGCTCATTTCCTAAGGTTTTCTCCAGTCACCGATTCCAAGTATTGTATCAAAAATTCAAAATTTAAAATAGAGTGTATTAAATGGCGAGAAATTTTTCGCTTAAGTTATTCGATATGTATAAAATTCATTTTGGATTGACTTTTTCAATCACATGATCCAAGTAATACATGCAAAATTTGAAATTAACTTTCAATGGGTTTTGTAAGACATAGAGGAAATGTTTCTTTAAACAAAAGTATTGTGCAATATTAAGTGAGTTTTCTTGCAAGGGAGTTATTTGGAAACGGAGGAAAATCCTGTTTACTATTAAATCAAGCTGAGAGAGCAGTTTTAATGAAAATATCTTTTCGGTCAACAGACAATTTCTCTGATCCAAGATATTGCAATATACTGTGACTTGCGAGTTATTTTCAATATTAACTTCTTGACCCCAAATTTGTAATCCGTGACTCGAAAAACCCCTAGAAAGTAATTTTCGTACGAGTCGGATAATTTTTTTATGAATTTTGTCCGATATAATGGATCACACACTTCGAATTTTTATTTTTTGTCCCCAAATTTCTAATCTTTGAGTCGAAAACCCACGACAAAATGAGTTTTAAACGAATCGGATGATTTTTCACAAATTTTGGTCGCGATATTGGGTTGACCATTTTGAATTCTAATTTTTTGACCCAAAATTTGGAATATATGACTTAAAAACCTTGGTTACTGAGCTTTTCACAAATTGGATGATATTTCGACTTTTGATCAGTTTTTCCGGGCTTCTGTCCCATAGTGCATCCTAGCGCAACATTGAAGCACTTTTCGCAAAAAGACAGTATTTTAGAAATTTATTGAATTAAAGATGATTTTAGGGCCCAAAGTCGAAACTAAAAAATGACTTTGGAGATTAAACTGCTAGAAGAAACTATGAAATATTCAAACAATATTCCTGAAGTCATTCCAGGAATTTTCTTATGAGGAATTGTGTGAAGAACTGTGAAAAAAGCAAAATATCATTCTAGAGGGAATTTTTTGAAAATTTGAGGGTAAATTTCTGTCACTGGCATACATTTCAACTTTCAAAAGGACATTTGTAATTATACAAGGAAAAAAATATGCAAAATATTTTTAAAAAAGCACTTTTTAAATTTTTAACTCCGTATCAAGGGTATTTTGTCACTTTTCAGGATGGTATTTTGAATAAAATTAGGGAAACATTTTTTACAGTTAAGCCTACCATCATTTCATTAAAATACTCATTGCTTTCAGGTCACTCATTTGCCATATTCACACCGAAAGAAATATGTAACACTTTTTAGCGTTTAAAGACATTGAACCACAGAATAAACATTTTTTTAATTTATAAAAATTTGCACAATTATTTTTACACCAAATGAAAGAAGATAGTGGGTAAAATAACAAAATAAATGAAATATTATTAAAAATTTTAGGTGCAACTGGTGCTGAAAGTGGGCAGTTATAACACTTGTGAAGTTTACGGTACTCTTGCCATCAGCTCGTACAGCAAACTTCACACTCGTGTGAAACTGCCTACTTTCCGCACTTGTGGCAAAAAATACAATTTCTTAATTTTACTTTATAGAATATTGACCGACCCGAATTTACGAGAAAAGTTTGTTAATAATGTTGCCGACTTCGTCAAAAAATACGAATTCAACGGTATCGAGATCGACTTGAAAGATCCAGCTCAAACCGAGACTCCAAATAATGAGCTTGCCTCTAATCAGCAGAATTTTGTTTTGCTCTTGAAGGCACTGAAAGAAAAATTCGATGAAGAGGGTCTCATTTTATGTGTAACAGTTGGTGCTAGTGAAGCGATTGCTAATATGTATGATATTCAAGGAGTATCCAAGTATGTGAACTTTATAAATTTGAAGACTTTCGATTTTCACAATAGCGATAGTGCAGATATGAAAGTTGGTCATAATGCTCCAATGTATGCTTCATCAAAGGAAAATGCCGAGGAATGCAAATTGAACATTGTAAGTACTTTTATTGGCGGCAAAACTTCTGAAAGTAACGTAATGCGTGGCTAGGTGGGACATACGGGGTAAAGTGAAACAACTGCTTTCATTCAAAACAGGGATGGGAACCTTTCAGGTTGGACCCCAGTTTAAAGGGTTCCTTAAGGGTCTGAGTCAGGACTGGACCCTTTAAATTCTTAAGCATATAGTACGGGTCCGAACCCAAACCCTTCAAATTCTTAAAGGTCCAGGTCCGGACCCAGACTCTTAGGAAATCAAAGGGTTCAGCCCGGACCCGAACTGTGAAGGAACCCTTTAACCTCGAGCCCAGCATAATAGGTTGCCTGAATCATATGAGTGAAATTCACAAATTGGTTGGTGACCAAATGAGAGAGGAGAAGTAAGAGGAGAAGGAAGAAGAGAGGAAGGGGAGACAGAGAGTACACAGGTCCAGCAATTTTTTTTTTTCATTTTGCTGGTAGGTGTCAGGAAACTCCTAGCTGCAAAATAAAAAAAAAAGTTGAGTATACAGATCTGGCCAGTTTTTTCTTTTAATTTTGCCACAAGGTTTTGGGAAACTCTTAGTGTCAAAATTTACAACAAGAAAAAATTCCCGGACGTGTATACTCCATTTTTTTTTATTTTGACGCTAGGAATTTCCGGACACCTAGCGGTAAAATTTTAAAAAGATGCTTGCCGGATCTTTATACACGAAATTTTTTCATTTTGCCTCTATAAGTTTCCTAGCATTTTTTAAAACCTTTTTTGAAATACATTTTTCTCTCTCTCTCTTTCTCTCCCTCTCACTGTTTTGTTCTTTCTCTCTCTCTCTTTTCTTTTCTCTCTCCTTTGGCCACCACCTGATTTGTAAATTTGTCAAATATAATTCAAGGAACCTTTTAGGCTTGACCCGCTCTTGAAGGGTTCCTTAACGGTCATAATCTGGACTGAACATTTTAATTCATTAAGGGTCCGGGAGCCAGCCCGATCCCTTTAAATTCTTAAGGGTCCAGGTCCAAGCCCGGATCCTTCAAGTTCTCAAGGGTCCAGGTTTAGACCCGGACCCCTTGAATTCTTAAGGGTCCGACTCTGAACCCGTACCCTTTCAATTCTTCAGGGTCTGGGACCCAACCCGGACCTTTTAGATTCCTCATAGTCTAGGTTTAGACCTGGACCCATTAAATTCGTAAGGGACCGAGTCCGAACCCGAACCTTTTAGATTCTTAAGGGTCTGGGACCCAACCCAGACCCTTCAGATCCCTAATTGTCTAGGTTCAGACCCGGACCGACCCGGTTCAGTCCGGGTCCGAGCCCGAACCCTTTATATTCTTGAGGGTCTAGGACATAGCCCCGAACTTGTAGATTGCATAATGGTCCAGGTCCGAACGCGGATCGTTTAAGTTCTCAAGGGTCCGGATTCAGGCCCGAACCCTTCAAATTCTTAAGGCTCCGAGTTCGAACCCAAACTCTTTAGATTCTTAAGAGTCTGGGACCCAACTCAGTCCTTTTAGATTCTTAATGGTCTAGGTTCGGACACAGACTCTTCAATTTCTCAATGGTCTGTGTCCGAACCCAAGCCCTTTATATTATTGAGGGTCGCGGTTCCTTCAAGTTCTCAAGAGTCCAGGTCGAGGTCTGGACCCTTTAAATTCTTGAGGCTCTGTGTCCTAACCCGAACGCTTTAGATTCTTAAGAGTCTGAGACCCAACTCGGTCCTTCAAGATCCTCAATGGTCTAGGTTCACACCCGGGCTCTTTGATTTCCCAAGGGTCCAGGCCCGAACCTGGATCCTTTAAGTTCTCAAGGGTCCGGGTTTAGACCCAAACCCCTTGAATTCTTAAGGGTCCGACTTTGAACCCGTAACCTTTGAATTCTTCAGGCTCTGGGACACAACCCGGACCGTTTAGATTCTTCATGGTCTGGGTTCAGACCCTGACAAATCAAATTCTTAAAGGACCGAGTCTGAACCCGAACCTTTTAGATTCTTAAGGGTCTGGGACTTAACCCGGACCCTACAGATCCCTAATGGTCTAGGTTCAGACCCGGACTATTTAATTTTTCAAGGGTCCGGGTCCGAATCGAGCCCTTTATATTCTTGAGGGTCTGGAACCAGCTCCGAACTTGTAGATTGTTAATGGTGCAGGTCCGAGCACGGATCCTTCAAGTTCTCAAGGGTCCAAGTCCAGGTATGGACCCTTCAAATTCTCAAGGCTCCGTGTTCGAACCCGAACTCTTTAGATTCTTAAGAGTCTGGGACCCAACTCGGTCCTTTTAGATCCTTAATGGTCTAGGTTCAATTTCTCAAGGGTCTGTGTCCGAACTCAAGACCTTTATATTCTTAAGGGTCTGGAACTCAACCCTGACCCTGTAGATTGTTATTGGTCCAGGTCCGAACGTAGATTATTCAAGTTCTCAAGAGTCCAGGTCCAGGGCGGACCCTTTATATTCTCGAAGCTCCGTGTCCAAACCCGAACGCTTTAGATTCTTAAGAGTCTGAGATCCAACTCGGTCCTTTTAGATCCTTAATGGTTTAGGTTCAGACCCGGACTCTTCGATTCCTCAAGGGTTCGTGTCCGAACCCGAGACCTTAATATTCTCATGGGTCTGAGAATCAGCCCCGACCTTGTAGATTGTTAATGGTCCAGGTCTGAACGCGGATCCTTCAAGTTCTCAAGGGTCCAGGTCCAGGCCCGGAACCTTAAATTGTTAAGGCTCCATGCCCGAACCAGAACCCTTCAGATGCTTAAGGGTCTGGAACTCAACTCAGACCCATCAGATCCCTAATGGTCTAGGTTCAGACCCGGACTATTTAATTTCTTAAAGGTCCGGGTCCGAATCGAGCCCTTTATATTCTTGAGGGTATGGAACCAGCTCCGAACTTGTAGATTATTAATGGTCCAGGTCCGAGCACGGATCCTTTAAGTTCTCAAGGGTCCAATTCCAGACATGGACCCTTCAAATTCTCAAGGCTCCGGGATCGAACCCGAACTCTTTACATTCTTAAGAGTCTGGGACCCAACTCGGTCCTTTTAGATCCTTAATGGTCTAGGTTCAGATCCAGACTCTTCAATTTCTCAATGGTCTATGTCCGAACTCAAGACCTTTATATTCTTAAGAGTCTGGGACTTAACCCTGACCTTGTAGATTGTTATTGGTCCAGGTCCGAACGTGGATTCTTCAAGTTCTCAAGAGTCCAGGTCCAGGCCCGGACCCTTTAAATTCTTGAAGCTCCGCGTCCAAACCCGAATGCTTTAGATTCTTAAGAGTCTGAGATCCAACTCGTTCCTTTTAGATCCTCAATGGTCTAGGTTCACACCCGGGCTCTTTGATTTTCCAAGGGTCCAGGCCCGAACCTGAATCCTTCAAGTTTTCAAGGGTCCAGGTTCAGACCCGGACCACTTGAATTCTTAAGGGTCCGAATCTGAACCCGTAACCTTTGAATTCTTCAGGGTCTGGGACACAATCCGGACCGTTTAGATTCTTCATGGTCTGGGTTCAGACTCTGACAAATCAAATTCTTAAAGGACCGAGTCTGAACCCGAACCCTTTAGATTCTTGAGGGTCTGGGACTCAACCCGGACCCTTCAGATCTCTTATGGTCTAGGCTGATACCCGGGCTCTTTAATTTTTTAAGGGTTCGGTTCCGAACCGAGCCCTTTATATTCTTGAGGATCTGAGACCCAGCCCCGAACTTGTAGATTGTTAATGGTCCAGGTCCAAACACGGATCCTTTAAGTTCTTAAGGGTCCAAGTCCAGGCCCGCACCCTTCAAATTCTCAAGGCTCCGGGTTCGAACCCGAACACTTTAGATTCTTAAGAGTCTGGGACCCAGCTCGACCCTCTCAGATCCTCAATAGTCTAGGTTCAGACGCGAACTCTTCTATTTCTCAAACTTCTGTGTCCGAACCCAAGACCTTTATATTCTTAAGGGTCTGGAACTCAGCCCTGACATTGTAGATTGTTATTGGTCCAGGTCCGAACGTGGATCCTTCAAGTTCTCAAGAGTCCAGATCCAGGCCCGGAACCTTAAATTGTTAAGGCTCCGTGCCCGAACCAGAACCCTGTAGGTTAACGGTCTGGGACTCAACTTAGACCCTTCAGATCCCTAATGGTCTAGGTTCAGACCCGGACTATTTAATTTTTCAAGGGTCCGGGTCCGAATCGAGCCCTTTATA